>VZTM01022416.1:16671-49525 GCA_013400555.1 Jacana jacana
AAAAAAAAAAAAAAATCAAAGAATAACTTAATAACTTTTGAGAATGCTAAAAGTCTCTTGCCATTGATGAGTGCTACTGAAGCAACGGAGCTGAGGCCACCAGACTTACCTCTGTGAGTAACTTGTGGATTCATACTCCCATTGGGAACAATCTTGACCTATGTGTAGCACTCTGATTACTTTCTCTCCTTTAATGACTCACCATAGGGAAACAGCTTATCAAAAGAATGGCAGAAATTTCGCAAATTCGATGGTGTTTTTGTTTCCCATCACTGTGAAGGGCAAAACCAAAACAAGAAAGAAAACCAATGAAAACACAGAACCATATAATTCTGTTCATATACTGTGGAATAAACCTTGAGTTCATGTAAAATAGTAAAATCAGTGGAGTTTTGCTGACTTGCCCCAGCTGAGAACTTGTTGCAGTGTATATATATCTGTAAAAATCACACAAACATGCTATGCGGATGGGGTTATATATAAAGATCAATATTAAATTCATCATATTTAGCTGCTACAGACCACAGTGAACACTTGCTCTCTAATGGTTAAATGCCCTTTGGATCTGAAACCCTTTGATTTATTGGAAGAAACCTGCTGGGCAGAACATACTGTAGAGCTGATTAATGTCAGCTTCTGTCATCAGTTTCCACTTAGATTCTTGGCCAGCTCTGACATCTCCTCCCTTAAGGATCCAGAAGAATTTGAGGACTGATCCAAGAGCTTTACTGGCATGGGATTTGCAGAATGTGGTGCTTGCAAAATAAGGAAGATGAATGGAAGTAAAATTCCATGTTCTCTACTGGACTTGTTTCTTTAACTCATTTCTCTGGAGAAAGAGACCAATGCCAGGACCACACCAGCAAGGGAAACAAATCAATAGCATGTTCACTGGTTTTGTTACAGATGTCTTGCATTTCCTTTGCTGCTTTATATGCTCCCTCGTAGCCTGTCAAACTGGAAAATGACTTCAGTGAGAATGCAGAGCTACCATAGCTGTCTAGATTTACACTCACCATTGTACAAGGAAACTTATGAACTACAAACCAGTTGGTAGTGCATACCATTTGAGAGAGGCTAAGCCCATATCTGAACAGGGCTAATAAAAAGTGGCAGTAGCTGTGATTTGCAGGTTGATCATTCAGAAGTAGCATGAGCTTTTTTAGCAGTAGAACATGATCGCCTCTATCCTTTCCCCTCACCCTCCCTCGAGAATGATGGCTGCTTATGGCAGATAATTTTCTTGTGTTCATTTTGACACATTTCCCTTGCAGTTTCTCATTTGGAGAAAATGACTCTTACAGTTCTTCTGAGCATAGAATTCTCCTGTTGCTCATCACGCACATGGATACTCCTGCTACAGGAATCATACATTTCTATAAAAATCCTAACAGTGCTGTACCCGTTGCTGAATGCATTCTCACTGGCAACAGGAAGTATGAGCGAACACTCAAATGATGAAATATTAAAAACATCAGAGTATAATTATACAAAGTATTATGAGGTTCTGGAAAACTTGAAACAGGGAAATGAGCTGCCCTAAAAGTCACTTCTAGATTTCTAAGGAACCCTTCTACAACCCTTCTAATGACTTAAAGATAGGATTTCCTGTCCTGCATCGCACCAATGACAACCTGATTTGTCAGAAATACTGTCATCTGGATTAAGAATATTACATTTCTCCCCTTTAGAGGATATAACATCTTACTGTTAACAATCCACAGTGATGAAACAAATCTAACACAGGTTAAGTCCATTTCCTTCTCCCCTACTCACGGTGAATTTGGTGCTTTCCAAGATGAGCTTTAAAAGAAAGGCTACACAGAGCTGGAAGCCTTATTTGTTTCCTTGTTTTCATTTACAGAAAGTAGTGAGTCCAATAATATCATTTGTCCTCATGGAAAAGCAACTCAGAATAAACTTCCACGTGGTTAGTGTGACCACTACATTTCTACAGCATAAAGTGCTTCTACTTTTGTATGCAGCTTTGGTGGCTTAATGCAGAGATTAAAGGCTTTGGTTTTGCTGGCTATCAGTAAGATGAGAAGTTAACTTGATTACAGAGCATGACTGGGGGAGAAATGTCAAATAATAACTACCAGGGAAAGCCGGCTTATTACCTATAACAACAGCCTTGTGGATGGTACCAGACCAGTCCAGTTTAGAAACAGGGGACACACATGTTCACACAACAAAGTAATAAATGAATGGAAAGAAACAGCAATGAAGGTGACAGGTTTTCCATCTCTTGATAGCTTCATAGCACAAAACTGGAAGATGTATGTTAGCTGGTGACTCATCCTTCAGCTTGGTATCAGGATAACTGGAGAAAGCCAAATAGCCTGCTACATACAGGAAGTTAAATTGGATAAATCCACCTTGCCTTATTTATGAAATCTTTGAAATAAGAAGTGACAGTTGTAACTAAAAAACAGCTAGATAAAGTTTTGTCAGTATAGTTAAAATAGTTCAAAAGCCACTATGGAAAAGTTTCTGTTGAACTATGGAAACTTATAGTTCATCCTACTTTGTGTACTACATTAATGAAGAGGACCAAGTGCTCATTCTTGCCTCCATTGACCCTAACACAACATCTGCCATTAACTTTGTTGCATGTAGTAATAACCCCTTAATCATTAACAGCATAGAACTCCAAATCTGATTTTCTCTGTACAGCTTTCCTCCAGTCAATTATTAGCAGCTGGATCCTGGCTCTTTAATTAGGCTGAAGCTAACAAATACCTGAATGAAAACACCAAAATCCATTCCTGCCCAAGTGATGAGACAGAGACAAAGTGGTCGTTCTCTTTACGAGGTGTTATTTGCTAGACATGTTAGCATGACTGGGTCTGATGTTCACAACTGATCTTCCAGGGTGCTGCATAATTGAGGTTTTAAATTATTTGAAATTATTAGAATACCCCTGAGAGACCCCAAGCCATCCATCTAGCCAAATGCAGAAGGCTGTAATTCTCTAGAAGATTCCTGTCAAAATGGCATCCTCATCATGCATGGAAAATACACTATACTCATACATTTAAACCTCCTAATTGTAATAATGACTCTGGCACCAAACATTTCTGGAGGATTGATGGCTGGCTGAGGCTAATGGCTCTCAGCTGAATTTCAGGCCACAGCTCCTCCCAAACAGTCATTAATCTTCAAGAAATGTCCTGTGCTTCCATCAGAGTCTTTAAATGTCTCTGTATTTTTAACTAGATTATCCATAGCATGTTTCTGAAATCAGCTTGATAGAAAAGTGGAGCTTTCTGACCAATCTGAAATGCTGGCATTGATACATTTTCACAAGGCTGTTTTCTTAGGGCCCTGCCCCATGGTCTTTCACGTTACCAAAGTTCTAAGACTGAAGACTGGCTTTTACCTAATGTTTAAATATAAAGTTTCATAAAAATATAAAGCAGGATTTTCAGATTTCCTAAGATCTGCCCCAGCCTAATTCTCACTGAGATCACTGGGTATGTCTAAATTATTATTTATTTTAGTTCCTCAGTTTATCCCTTGATGCTCATCTCCTGCAGACCCATATTGTGCTGTTAATTTGCTTATAGGTTCTCTTCCGAAGTGAATCAGTCATCCTGTGGAAACAAAACCTCATCCAGTTGTTGAGATAGTTTAACTTGAGAATCACTCCCAAAAGGTTATGCAGAGAAAGTCATGTTAGGTTTGGCTCTGTCTGTTATGTGTAGTCCTCTAACATGTCCTACCAGGCTTTGCATCTTCAAATATGCCCTTGCCCCATATCTCAGTTCACACAGTTCACTCCTGCCATTCCATGCTAAGAAAACACAGTTCTGTCAGACTGTAACAGAGTCCTCACTACTCCTGACACTGTGAAATGAACTAAGAACCATACACAAAAGGATTGTTGTGATTTAAGGTCACAGAGGAATTGCATGGGGCCCAGCAGAGGTCCAGGACCGTGTACAACATAGCATTGATGCAGACAATCTGAGCTAACTCTGAGCAGCATAGACACAAACCACCCTTCACCACTTGGACTGGGGGCCAGGAATCAGTCCCAGTATTGAAGGCACTTAGCCATGCAGCCAATAATAACATTTCCTGGGAATAAAGTGAGACCAATGCTGAACTGTTTGG
Organism: Jacana jacana; assembly: GCA_013400555.1. Classification (NCBI taxonomy): domain Eukaryota; kingdom Metazoa; phylum Chordata; class Aves; order Charadriiformes; family Jacanidae; genus Jacana; species Jacana jacana. The sequence goes on from VZTM01022416.1 coordinate 20,791, forward strand.
AAAAATTGTCCTATCATCATTTTCACCATAAATGTCACACCAAACCTTTAACAATCAGGGAGTTATACGGGGGTCTTCCTCGAGTGATTCTTTTAAAGACAGTTCAGAAAACCCACTGGGTTCTTTTTTCCATTCTGGCATCAGGGCTGTACTGCAGATACCCTCAAAAGCAAAGGTTGTGCTTTATTTGTCATGGCTTTCAGGAGCACTTAGGTAAGGGATTTAAGGAATCTAAAAAGCCATAAGGCAGTAAATTTCCAAACTGAAGAGTTTCTGATAAGCAGGTCTGAACACTTAACAGAATCAGACACAACAATAAACCAGGAGAGGCTCTCAAATAAAAATATATGTGAATAAATGCAAATGTTCGACAATTGCTGAGATTTTCCAAAACAGCATTTGTTTACACAGCTTTTGAAGAAAAGAGATTTGATAACAGTGGAACGTTGACTAACCTTTCCAAATACTTGCACTGGCTTGGTTGTTGGTCTTTGTACCAACAAGACTCTACACTGTGAAAATGTAGAAAGGATTTACGTAAATAAGGACAGATATGAGCCTTATGTATACCAAACTGTGGCAGAAATAAGCATCATGTTTGAATTTATAAATGCACTTTTGAGCCCAGATACCATCTTACTGCCTACCATTTCCCACCAAGATTATAACATCTGCAGAAAGCAAAAAAACTATAGACTCCCATCAGTTGTATCAGCATAGAATTTCCCTTAGTGGTAAAACTAAGAAAGCATATGGCAGACCTGAGCAACTCTCTGAAATCAGATCCAAGGAAAGGTGATAGTGTACATTCTTACCCATATATTAGTTCACCCTTCAAAAAGTTTAGGGCCAAGAGCAATCTCAAAGGCCAATCCTTACCCAAAAATCAATGAGTTCTAACAGCAAACTAGGTAGGATCACACTGCAATGAGGGAATTTAGTGATAAAAATAAGCAAATAAGTACCCTTTTTTTACTGTGTGGTGAATCTAAAATCTTCTCAGATGATGTTTTTCACAGAACTGTTGTGTCTAAGGGAGAAGCCACACAAACACTGAGGTAACCCAGCAGTGATGATTCTTTACTGACCCGCACCACAACCAGCTTTGAGGTCCCACTCTCAATGTCCCCATGACTGGACACACATCAGGCTCAGGGTTCTCAGGTGAGTTCTGTGACTACAGAGCAGATGATTCTCAGAGTTGAGGGGGGATTCAGCAGAATTTCTAACCTTGGTTCCTCTCCTTGTCCCTATGGAAATATTCTGTTTTGGCAAACCAGTATTTTCCAACACAAAACATTTTACTGAACTATTTCCTATTAGCTCTACTAAATGACTAATTTGCCTCTGTGAAACACTGGAACATGGGAAAACTAATATTCCCATTGGTGATAAGGCTTTAAAATATTAATGGGGAGATTTTTCTGCAGTTGTTAATGCATAATTCCTTACACACTTAATGTGAAGGACAGAATATGCTGGGATATACCCTTAACTTTCAAACATCCAAACTATATTTTTTAGGTTAAGGAAAACTACTTGCAGTTATCTTTATTTTTTCAACATTTCTTAATACTTTGCCTGAAATTATTGGTAGGTGATGGGCATTTAACCATTTGGTTCTTAGCTTAAAATACATTGAAGGAAAGACAAATTCGCTAAACTACAGAATGGCCAATTTTAAGGGGATTACCCCTATCACAAAGAGTAATCCATGGTTTACAACAGCAATATTATTTTTTAAAGCTGGTGGATGGAGCAGCTGCTTTGTAAAGTTATTAATTTCCTGTAAAGAATACTGAATGCTTAGCAATCAGAACACAAGGCAGGATGTAGTTACACAATCAGGCATGTGAATCTTTTCTACATTAATTCTGCACAGAACTGCCTTCCCTTTAAAAATGATCGATATTGGTCCTGCTATCATGACCCAAAACACCAACCACAGGCACAAAAATGAATTATGTATCTGTTAGAAGGGGGTAGGCCACAATAACAGATCATTTTCTAAGGACAGACCTTTGCAGAACTTCAAACAGCCTGATTCTCAAAGTGCTGGCAGCCACCCCACCTGAGGATGCAATTCGCCTCCCATGGACAAAGATAGATTTTTGAACAAGAGACCTCTGAATATTTCAAGAAGTCAACAAGTTCTCATATCAGGCTCAAATGCAGACTCAAGCTCTGTTCTTCCCTCAAACCATGGACTGTCTGTGTCCATTTATGCATGCAAGCTCCTGTATGCTGCCTTTAAGTACCATTGCTGCTGGCATGTTCTTGGAGCTCATATGTGTGCAGGGGTTACCGTACACCTGGATTTCCCTTGAAGCACCAATTTTTTTCTGTTCAAAAATTAATGTGAGAGATATTTCAAGTTCTAAGAGTTGCCAGAATCCACCTGCCGGACAAAGCTCTGCTGGTGGAACACTCTGATCACAAGCACAATGTTCAGATTTGTGCACCTCTTGGTGCGTGTATAGTAAACCAAATACATTCCCAATACATCAGATTTTCTGCATATCCACACACTGTCTGAGCAGCACATTATTCTGGGCAGGAAATCCTGGAGATAAATTTGGTAACTTTGCCTACCTACACCATGGACCAGAGCTAATATTTTACCCATGGCCTTTAGCGAACATAACTACGTCCTTCATCCAAATAGTTTCTATGTTTCATTCACAGTAAAATCTTAAACAGTCTTTACCGTCAACAGCATCCTGTGTCTCACTCATATTGTACTTTATAGAGCAGGGAGTGAATATTTTTGGACGTATATGTGTGATTAAATTGTGTTTCACTCATTCTCTCCCATCCTTTTACTTGAGGATTGTTGCCAGCTGCCTACATCCACAACGAGTGTAACAGACACAGGGAGGGAAACAAAAGCCTCCATTTTATTTGGAAATGAGGAAAGAAATCTTTCCCACATTTTCTGCTGAGAGATATGCCCTTCAACCTGGTGATAAAAAAACAGCAATAGCAAAGTTACCCCACCTTGCTTTACCTTCCCACCTGTTAATGATCACTGCTCTCCTTTTCTCCCAAGAAGTGCAGTTGGGGGAAACTGGAGACACACAGTGGGAATAAGTAATGGAAAATAGCTTAATAATTCCAGGACCAAAAGTCACAAAGTCCTAAAACCTCTTTATTTCCAGTGCTGTTCAAACCAGGGTCTTCATTCCTGCAGGGCAGGAGCAATGAGAGTGAATGAGAGCCCATCAGGGCAAAGTGGCGGATGGAGAAGAAGGGATTTAGAGGTGAAAGGGGAAAGCGTCATGTTCACTTTCAAGAGGTCCTTGTTCAGACCAGAATTTAACATTCTGGGGAAGCCTGAATACTCCTTAATGCATGAAGAGGCTTCTAGGTTGTTTCATATATCTTGTTCCGATTGCAGAGTCCTCTTAGGCTAAGGAGCATATGTAGGCTAGCTTCCCAACAAGTCTTTATGGTTTGTATAGGATGGACTTCTATTTAAATATAGGGGGAAAAAAAGTGTTAATTAAAGCTGTATTTCTGTTGAAAATGATGGTTTTGAATAAGGCAACCATCTATAGTAAGCACTCACTCCCTAGCCCAATTTAGCCCATTAAACCACAAACCCTGAGCAGCTTGGGCCAGACTCCCCAGTGTTTTCCAACTCCTATGAGTTACTGGAACCATTCAAAGCAGCTGGACATTAGCCAGATGTGTCCAGCTGAGAGCTTCTCACAGTGTGGGAGCCCTCAGTGTGCACAAAGGCAGCACAGATGGTTCCTTGGTTCCTGTACTGACACCCCCTGCTCCTACCTCGCTTGGCCCTGGCACAGGAACAATGTCACAGTGAGGGAGAGAACACTGCTGGCTGTGCTCATCTGACATGCAACCCTACAAGAGTTGAAAATAGCAGGGGGAAACCAGAGCAGTACATGAGCCCCAGTACAAAACCAAATAGTAGGGAGCTCTGCTTCACAGCCCCTTGGCAGCCATCATTCACCAAAGTCATGCTGAGCAGAAGCACAGGAAAACAGACCCCTAATCTTTTAGGCCACATTACTCCAGTCACTAGGGAAACTCAAATTAGTGTTAGGAAACTTAAATGGGTTCCTGAAACCACATTGCAAAAAATTAACTTCAGAGACAAGTCTATGGCTGGCCAAAGAAGAAACAAACTCATAGGCTGAGACACCTCAGTGTAAGCATCTCCATGGACATGTAGTCCATGGAGGACATCACCAATGAAAGCCAGAGAGCTGTTCATTTCATCCTGAAGCAGACATGAAGGATATGACTCAGTTGTCTAAATACAGACATAGAGGCTCACATTAGTTTTCATAGCATATCATTCTGGCCTCCAGACACTATGACCCAAAGGCTTTAGTCACCTCTAGGCAGCATGTCTGTGTTAATGACTTAGATGCCCTAAGACGTTTATATGGCACTAGATGTCTAACAGTGGGCAAATTACACCAGTCCTCAGTGACTGGTCAGACAAGTTATCCTCTTAGCTCCTCTGACTATACTACCCCTATTGAATCTGAGTGTTGAATATTGACTAGAGTTCTAATTTATATACCAAGCATGTTCACAGATGTCTATAAGTAGACACTTTGAGTTTAAGGGAAAGGTTCAGTTCCCTAAAAGTAGGAATAATTTCAGATGCCCTAACATTTTCCATTGGATTCCAGCTGCAGCTCCTGAAGATTGTAAATTCCCTGTATGTCCTGTGTCATATCTGCCAGCCCTGTATTTCTTGGATTTCCTAAAACACCTCAAAAGGCACTTGGCACTCATATTTGCGCAACAGAACTGATCTATAGGGCTCTTTATCTGGTTCTGAACCCCAATGATGAATTTAAGTTTCTCAAACAGAATCTTGCCTGCCATAACCAAATGGATTTTTCCTGTATTTTAATGGGATAGTTCTAGAAGAAGCATTTGGCATTGCTTATTCTCAAGTATTTTAATGTCCTTAGGTTTCCTAGAGAACATTTGACACTACCTATTCACATCTCAGTAGATTGTGATGGCCATAAGATAGTTACAACTGTGACACAGTCAGCCCAAAGCACTGAGTTAGGCCAAAGAACACCATAACTACATCTTCAGCACCACTCATTTTTCAGGATAAATTATTTCACATTACAAGAGGTGTTGAAACACTGCAGAAGCTCACAGAAAAAGGTGTGTCCATGGGTGTGTCCATGGGTGTGTCCATGGTGGAAATAGTGAATTGCCATAGCAAAAAATCTTATTGTGAGGAAACAGGCTAGGATGGAAGATCCTTACTGCACTCATGTCAACCAAATAGGAACACCTTTCCTTGACACCTCTATATCAAATTTCTCCTTGAAAAACAGAATGCCTTCCCCCCACCCACCAACATCATAGGGCTGACAAACATCTGTAACATCATGCCCATAAACATCATTGCAAAGATGTCTGAGTCAGAAGGACACTTCTAAAATGAGAATGGAATGTATTGTAGCTATGGCAGTAAAAAATCTCTGCTAATCTAACTTGTCAGATGCCTAGGGCCAGAACGGTCCAGGCCATTTAGATGAAAAGATACATGAAAAGACTTTGCATGTAAAATGAGATTGGAAATGTGAAAGAATGTTCAGCATAGTAAGTAAAGTAAGTGAAGGAGAGATTTGAAGGGAAAATTTTTGATGGGAAAAAGTATTGCTAAAATGAGGAGGAATATCTTGGAAGTATTGCTTTTCTTCTCATTAATGCCGTAGGGAACATTTCTGCTTGCCATTCAGAGGATTTCTCTAGTTTTGTACTAGGTTTTGTTGGGTTTTTTTTGGTTTTGTTTTTTTTCTTTTAATTGAACTATTAGAGAATTCTTTTCAGGTCTAAAAATCAAATTTTACTTTTTACTACAAAAGGAAGCTACTGGGACTGCAGTAGGGACCTTTGATCCTTTTAGAAACACAAACCTTTTCAAAAAGGAGCTTCCTTTGTCAGAGGTGAGACCTGTGGCAGACTGTGGATCTGACCCACCAGGTCACAGGGAGGAACAGGCTGTGCCACATGTATGATTGTTCAGATGCACACTCTCAAGAGTGTGTGCTTGTTTGTTTTCAGAGGGCTCCGTGGTGCCTGTAATCCCAGTGCTGTTAATCATCAGTATTAAAACCGTGAAGTTTCGTGCAATGTCCTCAGACAAGACTGTCATGACAAAAGCACAAACAAACCCCAAAAAAACCCTTGTCCTCCTTTTTCCACAAAAATATTAGTATTTTCTTAACTTTTACACTAACAGTGGTTATCTATGGCCTGACCCCCACACCAGGGCTTCCCCCAATCCTACCCACAGCCCAGGATTGCATTTCATCCTCCCTGGGGTTATCAGCCCCTGCCTCAGTGATGCTGCAGCACTGCTGATCTCCAGCTCCCACTGGACCCAGTGCCTCCCAACTCCTCTGCTCCTGGATGAGGGTGGGATGGCACAGGCTGCCCCACAGATCCCTCACTACACCCTATCCCCACCCCAGGGAGCCCCTGTCACTGCTGTGCCCTCACACACAGGTGTATAACTGGAGCCACAAGCTAGACCAAATCACACAAGCAGAGTTTTCAAAAAAAGCCCTGGCATCTGCGATACCTGGTGTTGTCCTGAGAGTTAGTAATTTCCTGTGTTCAGTATTAATGGGAATGGCTCCTTAATCCTTCAAAGCGTTAAATGTACCAAATATTTTGACTGCAGCAAGTATTACTATTAATAAATGGCAGGGAACAGTGGGTTTCCTGTGTACATATGCCCCTCTGATGAGGTACACATAACATGTGGCTCCTAAAACCAAAGATGGTGTAATCCTTCACTTGTCAGCACCACACTAAAGGTCAGTCTGGTTTTTCTCACTTTACAAACTTCCATCTGTCAAGGGATGCTTAATTCACAGCTTATTCTCACATCTACCCCAAGGCTGTCTAAATTTAAAAACAGCCGTTTGTTTATCATGTTCTGTTTAAAAAAGGAGACTTTTTTTTTTTTTTTTCCCCAAGCCATTGGTTTGTCACGAGAAAAGACTTAGAGGAATCTTTTAACATAAAATCTAAAAGGGTGACTTCAGTCTTTGATGTGATTAGAAAAGCCGGTGCTTCCACCAACTGAACTAAGCACCTCTGTATTTAGAATACATACAACATCGCTGATGTTCTCCATGAAATGACACCTTGCTCACCAGCTAGTTTTTAATTATCTAGTAGGGTAAACATGTGTTAGGGCAGTTCAGCCAAATCAACAGGCAACAGAATTGGGCTGTATGAAATATTATGTATGCATATCTAGAGATATAGGGAAATACACACTTTAACAAAAATGGCATTGGCAATGAAATGAAAAATGGCACTTGTTTAATAAACCACTCAAACATGGGCATAAATTTTGAACACCCAAGAAGCTGACAATGGCTTATGGTTGACCTCTTGCTCCGGTGCCTTGCTGAACTTTGTAGTCTCCCTTGCCAGGCACATTCACTTACTTAACAATTTGTGTTTAAATACGGAGTTATCAGATATTTGTGAAATAAATCTTGTTGTAATGACAATGATAAGTGGATTACTTATACTCAAAGTGGCTAAGGCACAGGGAAATGTTTAAACCACCACCACCACCACCCTTTTTTAAAGTGAAGGAACTGGGTGTGAGAAGGAAGCTGTGTGTTCATATTTGTCATATGAAACTTCATATTGAGTTCAGTTTCAGAATAAATGTGGCAGTGATGTTTTGCTTAATTGATGTCTGGCACATCTCTCTTTTCACATAATCCAGTGTACAACTGTCAATTAGAATATGTATAGCTTTGGGTTTTTTTCCTTTTTATTTGTGGGGACAAGGGGGAAGTATAAGAGGACCCAAGTAAGATTTGAAGGCTCTGGCTATAAATTAAAGTGTGAAATGATGGACAAGGCATCAGATCTTTATCATTAATATTGCTTAATCCTTAGAATAGTCAATGGCACAGCTTAAATCCAGTATAGGCACAGGCCAACCAGTACGATCCCAAATAATTCCTGAGCACAGCTTGAGAATTTGGACAAATCAAGGACCATTCCTAATAGCCATTGTGGGTGTAACTTGCATTGAAGGCTACAGGAGTTTAACAGTCCTAGGGGTCCCAGACATGCCTGTTGCCACCCAGGACAGACCACACTTTTCAGGTTACAAGGGTAAGTACATGTAACCTAGGTGTCCTTGAAGGAATGAAGTGAAAGTAAGTTGCTATATATCCAAGAAGCCTTTGAGAATTTAGCTAAATTGCCATGCAACAAAACTGTGTTAGATGCAGTGACTCCCAGCCTTCTGTCTCCACAAAACACGAGCACATGTAAGAGCTTTGTGGTCCAGGAAGAGAACAGACTTGAGTGATTTAGGACTTCCTGAAAATTCCCGGGTACTTGAGCTGTACTGAAAAGGTCTTACTCCTCAAGCCTCTGTCATTGCAACGGCCTGAGTCAATCATAACTCACAACCACTTTTTCTTAAGTAAATTTGCAAAAGGGAGGAGTAATCTGTAAAAGCTATTATTTTCTTCATGGTTTAATTCTTTATTCCTGAAATTACGTGGGTCCTGAAGACATGACTTAGACTGCAATCCAGTCCTTGATGGTCACTGTATAAGTGCATCCCACAACAAAGCTAAAGGACAAAAGAAACACTTCAGTACAGGGTATTAAAAAAGTTTTCGGCAAAATTCCTTCAAGTAAATTGGCTGGCCTAAGCTAGCAAATCTTCATGAAATTTAAAGTATTTGTCAAATATTGCTTGCTGAAGTTATGTGTATAGTTTTTCATATATGGCCTTTCTTCTGTAGCTTCAGAGGTAAAATATTCATTACTTCTCAAATGAGCCGACATGGAGTGGTCTCACCTATACACTGGAAGATACCAAGACTGAAGGCAGGCTCTGACAGCTCAGGACAGTAGAAAATCTGCAAAGCATGTAATGGTTGAAACCTACAGTAGTTATGCTGCCTAAACCGTACTCTGCATGCTTGACTTCATATGTACAGTAGGCACCCTGATTACTGCAGTCTCAATAGAAACTGGGTGATTGTAAACCTGAAAACAAAAATAGAGACCTCTTTTGCTAATGTATTAGTACAAAGAGCCATTCATAGAAAGGGTTGCCAGCATGGAAATGGAGCAGAGTTGTTTTTGCAAAATTTCATCTGAATCCTTTCTCTTTTACTATTTATCTTGTTTTAATCTCTATCATGTCCTTGCAAACACCCACAGTTATGTACAAAACAACACCCTGTACAGCAGCAGGCCCTCTTTTATATTACTGAACTGTCAAGAAAAACCTTGTGCTTCTACTTTTTATAGTCACTATGACTTGACCCAGCTGAGAAGAAAGGAAAACACAGTGACAGTGCCAAGAAATATACTGAGTTGCAGTCATCATCAGAGGCTTCCATTAATCATGGACAGAACTACAGCAAATAAGGAACATCTTTTTTAGGTTTTCTTTGTTTAAGTCTCCTAGGAGATTTATACAACTCTGATGTATATCATGAACCTAGAGGATATATTCTTAAGGGCTCACTTACCCCATCTGAAATTGAGCAAACATGTAAAAATAAATAAAATAAAGCTGGCCTATGTTAAGTGCAAATCTTACAATAGTGTAAACTGCATGCTAAAGAGTTTTCTTTTTAAAATAAAAGCCAACCCTATTCTCTCTTTCCATTGTTTGCAGTATTTTCTAAAGTTAGAAACAAAATACTCTCTCTGCTGACTTCATCCTTCCCATTTGGCAAAAGCTGGTATTTCTGTCTTCTCATTGGAGCAATACCAAATAAGCCCATTTCACATTTCTTTGCTTTTGCACTGGGATCATTAGCAGTAAAGCTGTTTGTGTTCCTGCACTTGTGTAGCAATGCCACTCTCAAACAAAAGGCCTTGAGTTCTTTCTGCTGGACTACGTGGCTATGGAAGAATAAATCTGTATCTGCCTGCACAGCTCATTGGGAGGCAGCTTATGGGCAGTCACTTCTCTGAGTTCCTGGTACTGCAGTGGTCCACAAGTTTCCTCATGTATTTTGGGTCCTACAAACTCTGCTTCTGCCTCAGCCTGTATTTGTCCATTTTTTGCACCAAAAAAAAAATTGTTCTGGAAGATTGTCCTGAGACTATTTCAGTATAAGCATATCCACAGATAATGTGTTGCCAGTCCTGAAAATTAAGATGGAGCTAAAGGTATGTGTGAGGTAGTATTTTATCTCTTTAAAGGTTAAAACCAGTTCTATGGAGATGATAAGCATAAGAGTTATATATTGTCTATCTACTTCATACACTCAAAAGTGTTGGTGAAATTTGCTACCATAACATTTTTCTTGGTGTTTTACAAATGATGAATAAGAAAAAAAAACATGAAAAAAGCTGAATCTTCACCTAAATTCTAATTCTCAAAATTCTGCCCTAGTATACTTTCTTTCAAAAATAGTATCATTATACATTCTTCTGTATAACCTTGCAAAATAAAGTACTTGGTTCTTTTTTTCCTTTTTCTCATGAATAGTAATTTTTCAAACCTGAAACTTCACAAGAAGATACTTATTATTTCCAAGTAATTTTCATTGACAGGCCCTTTTATGTCAGTGGTGCATCATGTGTTTAAATACAGTATGAGGTCTATGAGATCTATTCTGCAAAAGCCAGTGGCTCAGTTCAGTACAAGAATAAAAATGAAAACTTCCTTTATTTGTAGCTAAATACTTGAATTGCGGTGCTGTCAACTATTCAGTGGTGCCCAGTGAACAGGACAAGGGGCAATGGGCATAAAGTGGAACACACTAAATTCCTTCTCATGAGGAAAAACTTCTTTAATGTGAGGGTGACAGAGCACAGGAACANTGGCTTGCTCTCATTGGGAAAAAAAATAATGGGGAAAAAAAAATCATGCTTTGGTTTCCTTCTGCATCAGAATAAAAATGAATGTGAAAACCTTGAAATTTTTTTCCTGAAATAACATTCTTATTTTCTGGCCAGCTCTTATTTTAAAAGCCAACTTTACAAAACAAACAGAAAAAAAATCTTCTTTGCTGCCTGCAGTTGCACAGCAAGAAAGACTTAGCTTTTGGAAACACATGGCAGAAAGGTGGTTAATTATTCAGCTTAGCAATGCTGTTGTAAGAGTTTAAGTTCTCTTTTTGGGTGAGATTGCCCAATGCTTGAAATCATAATGTAAGCTGACACCAGCCTCAAAAATCTTTTCGTTTATTCATTTATTTACAAGTGTCAAAAAACCTACATGCAAACACTTTGATATTGACTGCATACTCTAATATTGCACAAACACAACCCAATACAGTGTTATATGGATGATAATATGCAACACTTCTGCATTAACAGTGATAAAATAAGGGCACTAGCAACATATGCTGCTCTGCTTAAACAAAAGTCATCTTCCAAGATCTTGAAGAGACACAAGATAATAAAGCTGGTTCTAAGACAGATTGAGGAAAAGTGCCTTTGCATCACTATAAAGTTATTACGTATGATTTTCAAGGCATGAAGACTTATTGGACTGATAAATAACACATTTCAATGTGGAAAAAAAAAAGATTATTAATATCTTTCTCTCTTCAAGTTAGTTGTCTTTACCCTATGCTTCTAAAGCATTGACGTCCTGTAACAGCCTTTTCAAAGGAAAATTAGGAAATGAATCAAAAAGTCTGCTTTTCTGATGCAGCAGGAACTATACTGGATTTTTGGGTGATTGGTTGGTTTTACCCGTCTTTTTTTCTCCAAAGAAGAAGAAAATTCAACCAATAACAAGAAATGCATTTTTTACATATATTTTTATTTTCTCAGTGAAAAAAGAAAAAGAATGCAAATCCTATTTCAAGTGGCACCAAGTCACAAAACATTTATTTACTTTGTATTATATCAATGCTATGTGCTGATTTAGAAGTTAGGCAGCCCGATACCACTGGTCAGAAGATGTGATGAATGGTACTATTCTCATTTTGCATTTGGTAAATAGACTTATAATCAGTCACTTGCCCAGGGCAACATAAATGTTCAGAAAACACCTGCAAAGAATAAGTAGAATAAACCAGAATTACAGAGAGGAGTCCCTGGCTCCCAGCCAAGAAGGCTGTGAAAGAAGCAAGGTAATTTTTATTTAATCTAAATTTCTGTTCAAAAGAAAACTTAGATTCCCCTATGGAGAATGAAAACTCTGGTTTTAGACTCATGAAACCTGAGTCCATCCCTCATTTTGCACCAAATGAGTGTGGACAAGCTCCTTTTGTGGGAGTAAGATCTGAATGGTGTGAATGAAATGCAATTTGCAGCCTGGGATCTGCTCTTTATTAATCATTTGTTTGACTCTTTGGAGTACTGAAGGGCCCTACTGAGGATCATGCCCTACTACGAAAGCTCAGTGCAGAATGCATCACCCACGACAGCTCAGGTCCTGAAGAGAACTTGAAAGAGAAACTGCCAGAGGGAACGTGTGGTCAGGGAGAAGCATTTGCCAGCTACAATTTTGCTTAGTTTCTCAGTAAAAACTGGGGGCTGTGTTTTTTCATGAATTTCCTACAATATATCTGCCTAAGTGGATTCTGTCGGGGAGAGCTTCTTGGTAATTAAGCTCAAAGACTGCCTTTTTTGTTGCTTTTGAGAAAGAAGGGAAACTCCACATGACCTCCAATTAGGTTTGAGCAAAACTGAAACAGGTTTCAGAACTGAAATGCAGTCCCAAAGTGATTTACATCTGCTCAGTGGGAACCAAAGGAGGAAGGAAATACTAGCAGTACCATCTTCCAAGACATGTCTGGTCCTGTTAATATTTGTTGAGTTGTGGTATAGTTAAAAAGTTCCAATACTGTGAAAAATGATGTGGCAGAATATGTTAGCAATTAACAGCATATACCACAGCAATGGAAAGCTCTTAGTGCTTCATACTATCCACATTGAGATGTGGTCAAAGGAGAGAAACTAGGTTTCATTTTGGCTGTAAGGCAGAACCCAAGTAATCTAAAATGAAAGGAAAGAAAGATGGTTCACAATAACTAATCCCTGTGGAGGACCTGATTTCTGCACAGACATTTGTTTAGAAATTAAACACTAACACAAAGTCACGGTGACTAATTTCTATTGATCTTAATAAAAGAGAAAGAGGCACTGGCCTGTTGGAAGTACCAGGGATTTTATGCATTTTTAAGTCCAAGTGTTCAGTGTATGTAAGTCAACTTCTCAGATGTCATGCAATTAGCTTTAAAAGTGCACAACTGCAAGCAATGAATGCTGTTTGCTTCACAATTCACTTTGTTTGCTCTCATACAATGAGGAGGACAGTCACTGCTTTTTAATGGAAGATAAGGCAGAGCAACGTCTCTCTAGAAACTGAAAACTGAAGACCATCTATCCCACACAAAATGTGTTACAGAGCTCTGCAATTGAAGTCAGTAAGCGTAGTATCTTGTGGGCACTTGGAAGAGTCAGGCTGAAAGAAACAATTCATTTTAGGGTGCAACTCAGTGATGATGCAAAGAACTGGATGCATGGATGCAGAATTCTATGCTTATATGAAGACAAACATCGCTATTCACAAAAGCTCTCTTGGGTGTAGTCAGTGGCTCACTTCAGGTTTTCGCATTGCTTCTAGCTAAGAAGGTCATGTTATCTCGCCTAAGTATACATCTACATCATTCTAACTCATTGCTGCTTCTTCAGACCACTCCCCACTGTCTCCCATCACTGTATTTCTCATTTTTATCTTTGAAAAATTACTTACCTTTCAAAAATGAAATCTTCCTATGCAAAGACTGAAAACCTCAAAGATTGCATTCACAGATCTTTATTAGAAAGGCAATTGTTCTGGTTTGGAAACACAACATGATATGAGGAATCCCATCCAAATTCAAGGAGTCCTAAATGTAGGCATGTTGATGCAGGACCATTCTCTAACCTGCTCTTACAGAACATTGACAGAAGCAGAACTGGGATTTTTGACGTCTACTTGGGATCCTCTGTTGACAATCTCAGACATTTACACTAGAAAGATAAACACATACATTTCAAAGCTATGTGCACGGCTTCCATGGCAGAGATGAGTAAAGCATTTTCCCCTAAAATAAATTATTGGTGTGTTCCTTATGCCCTAAGTTTTACCAACTACTAGAGCATCATCAGAGCAACATATATGTACCTATATCTTGAATGTTGTGGGTGTTCAGAATACACAGGCGTTTAGACATGCTGCCTTTGTTCATCCAGATGTTATTCCCTCTCAGCTCCTGTGTCTTTTTTCATTTTTTGGTTGTTTTGGTTTTTTTGCTACATTTGTTGAAAGGGAAAGACATGAAAAATCCTGACAGAACTGGACTGAGAAATTTGAGTGGACCCCTAATGTAGAGGCAAGAGAAATATGTATGCACTATTCCTTTATCTGCATAACTGTACCCACACTAGGGGTTTCACTAACATAAATTCTGTTAGTTTCTATGTCAATATTGTCAAATTGGTACTAGAGTTGGCCAGAAAGCAAGAATTTTATTTTGCGAAAAAGCCATGGTTTCAGAAATCATTTTCAGTCTGTACTGGGACAACGCTGAGACCAGTCCAGAAAAATCTGCAGCAAAAATGCATGTGAAAAAGCATTTTCTCCATGTATCTTATAACTCCCCCATGTGCTCACAGGGACTACTGTATTGCAGCTGTACTAGTAAATGAAATTGCCCAGGGACTGCTCGCTGCCCTCAGGCCAGCTCACATGGTTTGTGTTGACACAGTTAATTGCTTTTACCCCCCAAAACATGCTGACTGCATCCATACTGGCTCAAACTATCCCCTCAGCTGTGCTAGGACATTTTTGGGAGAGAGGTCGTTAGCCCAGGCCAAAGTATTGCTAGGGCCCATGCTAACAATCATCTGACAATCATCTGCCCATGCTCAGGTTTGCCCTGGCCCCGTTTCACATACTGAAATAAGATTGCTCAGGAGACCATATTCAAGTCATTGCTCTTGTTTGTCTATGCCAAAGGAGTTTCCCATGCCATTAGCAATTTTAAGAAGGGATTCTCTCTGCCTAGTTTTGATGAGAAACTCCAGCCTCTGCTTGCAAAACTGTCCTGACAAAAATTTAATGAAAACACATGCACTGGTGTAAAAAGTTCAGATGAATCTGCATTTTTCTTCAAAAAATCATGCTGTTGACAAATTCCACCAGTGCAAAGATTGATTTAAGACATGCCTTCATATAAGTATTCATCTGTACTTCAGACCTTGAATGTATCTGGCTGGTTTTCCAAGGCCATTGTTGCTAATGCAGTTCACTCCATAGCAATTACATTGTGGTTTTATCTACGTAAGAGCTGGATTAAACAATCTTGCAGATATCAAAGGGTATAACTAGTCCTTTTTTTTCAGTCTCTTTTTTCCTCATTATCTTCCTGACTGTAGTGGCTTCACTCACTCCTAACAAAGCTGATAGATACAGTGTGTATGGAGACTATTAGTGCACATATGCTTTCTCCTACACTAATTCCTAAGAAATCTACCTCCTTGAGCATTCATCGATGCAAGAACCAAGTATTTGAATAATGACAGAAAAATAAACAAAGGGATGTGACTGGACTGGATTTGACTGGACTGAATGTTCATTTGAATTTTATTAAGTTTTCCTCAGATATTCTTATTTTGTCATTCTGCATGCATCTTCACATTTCTTCCTTTCCCTTTCTTGTTTATTAAACAAGTCATTACTTCAGTAAAGATTAACATGTCCTCTTAATTCCAGTTTATTTCAGAACCTGCTTTCACACCATGGAAAAATGAATAGGGAAATCTTGAGCATGTTTGAAGTGGTTTTAAAATTCTTCCCCTCTTTATAAGACAAGTTATGTTTATCAGTAGCTTTAACTTTAGGGGATCTACAAAGGGACTGGTATGTCAGCAGAAGACTTATAAGTCTCCCTAACAGTATCAAAGACATTAGGGCTCTCTCAATGGTAGGATGCTAGAGTTGTACACTAAAGATAGCAGACACATGCTTCATGGAAGTAGCACTACTGAAATATAAACAAGCCCCCTTCATCCAGACATTTTTTGTTATGTTTACAGATTAAATCTCAGGATGTGTATATTAGATGTTCTTGTTTCAGGATATTAATGGCAAAATGAACCTGTTTTTGATGTTTAAGTCACATTAATGTCTGATGGACTGTTAAAATGTTAAAGGGTACACCAGACATGCTGTAGTATGTGACATATGTTAGTCATACCATACTAGCTAGGAATTTGGATTTGTTTATAATGAACATAAATTGACTGAATTTAACCCCCTTCTACCTCCCCCAACAGTTAAATCACATTAGGTTCCATTTCCTCTGAAAGACAGTCTTGAAAAATTAGATGAAACTTGAAAAGCAGTTGTATTCAGATTTCAACAGTAGTACATAAAAGTAACCTGCTTAGCAATATGAATTTATATGACCTGTGGACAAATAATTGGATATCAGAGGAACATTCAGAGGTAGCTGCTTGTTCTTCAGCAGTTTGGCATAACAATCATCCTAATTATCCTCTCAAGCCACCTTCAGAATAATTGCAAACATTACAATAAATCATTTTAACCCTGGACACATTTGTGCTTAAGGGCATTTAGTTGACTCTCTGTTCATCAAACCTGAACTCCAGACAGACCTAAAGGTAAGGAAGTCAAAGGAAGCAGGATTGTTTAGCTCAGATTTTAGAGATGATGCTAATTTCTTTCACAAAAACTAAGATTGCCTCATTATTTCCATATTCTTCCCACCTGCATCTATCCTACGTTTCTTTCTTTAGCACCAGAAACCCTGTTGGTAAAAGGCAGTGGTTTTACTCTTTGCTTCAATAATGGATTTTCAGCACATGATGATTGTTATGATATTGAATAAAAGCTGATATGTACCTTTATTTAAACATTGTTAATTCACATGTGAGTATGTGGGTTGTGGGTGTAGGGAAGAATTGCTTCAGTGTTAAAGGCCTTGGGTTATTGTAGATGGGGCTATGGTAGATTTTGGAGTAAAGGAAACCTTAAATAGCTGACAAAGGCAAGGAGCTGCACGTACACTGGGAGCTGCTATAGCAATAGGAGCCTTCTTCAGTAAGCTCAGCCTGCCAGATGACCTCAGAGGAGGTGTCTGTCTCCCTGCAGAGTCCAGCTGTGGTCAGGGTGACATCTCAGCATAGGAGTCAGTCACCTGTGTCAACCCACATCCAGAAGGAGACCCTAAGTGGTGACCTGAAAAGCAGTAAAAAGCCAAGATGTCTAAGCTCTAGGGAGCAATTCTAGTCTGAGTTCTATCCTGCTAGTGAGGAAACCAGGGGAGACTGGCTGAGACGTGTGGTCAGCTCTACAGCACTGCCAGCACTTGAATAAAACACTACTGAGCAATGCTTTAAAATATTGCCAGTGAATTGAACTCATAGCATCTGGGAAAATCAGGCAGTGAAAATACTTTTCTCTCCAGGTTTTCTACCTTCTCTGTAAATACACCCCTTTCCCTCATGCCAGGCAGCACAGCAGAGGTGTGACAGATAGCGAAGACATCTCTGCTGGCTTTACAACAACCAGAGAGCCCAGCTTCTCAGAGGAAATATTCAGGCGGAACATCCAGATGGTACCAATCATGTTCCACTGCTATGGAGTGAGCTGTGAAGTAGCACAAAATGAGCTCAATAGGCTGGGGGACCTGGGTCCTTGTAGCAAATATTTTTTTGAAGATGCTGTTACACAAATTGATGCTAATAAATAAACATATCAAACCTGATGCTCTAAATCTATAGATATATAGAAATAATTTCTTTCTTGTTTCTTGAACATTCCCTTCACTGAGGCAAATGAGAGCAACCATGAACTTTAACTGATCAGGCCTTTTAACGGTTTAAACTAACACAACTATATTTTCAGAAATTACAATATTTCATTTTGTGTCCTCTAACCACTTTGAGTTTTGCAAGGTGACATAAAAATGCCACCAATTTCTCCCCAGTTTCACTTGAAGAAAAGCGTTTTGGTACAGGGTACTCTTGCAGTTGTGGAAACAGAATTTAAGTCCTGGCCCCGCAAGTGTGAAGTCCTCTCTGAGGAACAGTGAATCTCTTTTCCTTTCAGCTTTTAAAGATGTTCATGATTGACACGTTCTGGGTGGAATATTAACAATAAATCATATCTATGCATGAAATAAATTTCAGAGGATTTTCAGATTTGGTCTTAGGCCAGTTAGGCACAACTTACAGAAATTTTCAAATTATTTGGAAGAGAAAGTTTTCAGAAAAAAAAGTCTTGTAACAACCAAAATGTCTCAGAGAGAAATAGTTTATTATGATTGACTTTTTAATTGTATTGAGAACACAAAATGAAATACATCATAAGAACATTAAATATCAGAATGTTTCTATCTGCCAAAATTTAATTTCAACAAATCTGATAGGACCCTTCAAAGCATTTTGGTTTCAGAACAACTGCATTTTTCAATTCTTCTTTTATATTTATTTATTTATTTATTTATGGCCAGAAATCGCACAGTAATGATTCTAAGAACATATGACTAATTCACATGTACCTGCACATTTTACTACTGAGCATCAAGCTAATATTGTTAAAATTGGTTTCTATTTAGAAAATGGATTCTTATGCCAGTGTAAGAATTTGACAGACCTAAAAGCTGATTCTACAACCAGTTTTAATCCTGATTACCCAAAAAATTGGATTTATATCACCTTATTTTAGTTATTTAAATGATTTAAATGTTATTCCAGGGCTACTTTGTGTATAGTTAAAGTGGGTGGAGAGCAGTCCCATTGGAAGATTCATCCCATCCTAAATAGGTGCCTCAATGTAGGTGAGAGAAATTTCCCTCTATAAATTTATGCAGCCCGAGTGAGGTGTTTGAGGAATGCTGTCACATTTTGGTCCAGCATTCCAGTATTTTCAAACTGCTGATATCAATAGAAAGTAGGACAAAATGGCTTATGAGAAAATGAAAACAACTTACGGTCAGAGGTATGGTAGTTCTTGATATTTCATAGGACACTACTTATAAAACCTCTGTTCAGACTGATGTCACGGCCTTCTCACCCTGTGATAAAAGAAAGAAAATGGAAAACAAAGAGATTTAAAGTAGATCCCTCCTCCAGACAGGTCTCCATCCCTCCACACAGCAGCACTGCTGATGCTCTCAGCCACCAGGCTGTGTTGATGAATGTGGAGTCAGAGCTAATCCTCAAACTGATGGGTGATACTTGCCTTATTATTTTCTCCATACATACAATGATCTAGAGAGGTTTTTTTGCTTTATACAAGACGAGAAAAGACTTGAAAACAAAGAACTTCTGTTTACTTTCTTTTAGGCTTTCAGAGGAATTGCAATGCAAAGAACAGCCATCTTAAGAGTAAATCTTATAGCACAATGTGTTTTGCCCCAAAGGAACATCCTAGCCCTTCATTATCTGTTAAGCACAGTCTTTTGACATGTCTAGGATAGGATTTAAGCATAAATGGTTGTCAAATCGTTCTTTCAGTCTTACAGTACGCTGTTGGTCTTATGGGAGTAGAGTGGAAAATTTGTCTTTAAATGAATCTTGAGTAGAGCTTCGAGAGGCTGTGTGGATCTCAAATTTGTCTTCAGGGTATACAACAGTTCCTAAGACTGCTACTTTCTTGTGACATAGCTTTTGTGGGGGTAGAGCCAGAATATTAAGCTCATTACTTCCAGATGGAAAGGTTGGACAAGACAGAAATCCTTGGCATTGGGACCATGGACAGAGTGGTGTGATATGGACATGACATATTGAAGTAATCTAGATAGAAGATACGATGTTAGCCAAGGTTGTCAGTTGGATACTTTTAAAAACATTATATGGTTTGTAACAAGGTATTGTGTATCCTTCAAAACCCTCCAGATTGAAATCCTGGAAAGACTGTGGGGAAAATTGTGATTATTTTGCTTAAGTTACTAGAGTTCATTTTATATATATTAAGAGCTTGGCATCATTTGCCTGCAAGAAATTTTAGGCCAGCAATTTATACCGTACAAGCAATGTACATCATGCAGCAGCGCTTAAATGAGTCCAGGTGCTCATTTGTAACTTGGGATCTTGTGTGTTCTTATTCATGGGCTCTACACCGATAATAGTGCAGTGCCTCAAATGAGAAGGCCACTCAGATATGTTTCATGAACGACACATCTGTTTACAAAAGATGTTTGCAGGAGACTGTTATGGCTACACTGAGGGTTTTCCACCAGGGGGCATGTAAAGCCCACAAGATTAATCACTCTTCCACCGTATTTTTCTTTGTATGCTTTGCCAATGAGTGTTGCTTAAAGCCCATTTTGCAGTCAGAATCCACACTGTACAAACTCAAAATTTCTGTTAGCTAAGCAAAAAGTAGGAACAAATGGGGACATACTGCAAAGGCTTGAGGAGCACTGGGTACTGGATGCAGTCCTTTGAATATCTTTATTGTTATCCAAAAAAGCTATATATCCACTGCTGTATGCTGTTCCTATTTGCAAAATACTCGTTCGTATGTATGGGACACTTATTCTTTCTCTGATTTAAGGAACTTTTATCCAAAAACTTTTCATTGGAGCTGTTGTGTACAGCAGAGGACAGGTTCTAACTTTTTTTCTTGGACATAGAGAAGAGAAAATTATTTCATTACCTCTGTAATGAATGGATCAGGTACTCCACTGATATTCTTAGGACATCACTTACAAACACCTATTTTCAATATGATGTCCCAGGCTCACCTGGATCCGTGAATCAGGCAGAGGAAAATGTTTAGAACAAACCTATCCTGTGGTCTTCTGCTTTTAGTGATGAGCACAGAAGTCTTTGAGACAAGTTGAGATACACCAGAGATAGCTAAGTTCCTAAAAGATATTTTAAGACCCCCTTAGTGAGACATACTAATTCTTGTGGACTTCCCAGTATTTGATAATTGTAATTGACAGCTGCCCTTTGCCATTCATTTCTGTTGTCCATTGCAGCTAGGATGAGGCTTTATCTTACTCTTATGAATACAGACTCCCAGTCTTTTGACTTTAAAGGAAACCTGTCTCCATTGATGAAATAAGAGATTTCACTTAATTACTTTATTTAGGAGGATTGGTTCAGTAAGTGCCTAATATTGACACTGTGTGGGCTCCATTGCCTGCCATGTACAGAAAATAAGGTATATTTTATAGAAATAGGGAACTGTTTGCTCTAAAGGGAACTTTAAACCAGATACATGTTAGATATTTGTGAAAGAACTGTGAAAACTGAAAAAAAAGGAAAACACAAGGTATATTGTATAAAGTAAATATATCTATTTGTTAATGCCTTTCTCTTCAGTGTTTGTAGGGTTTCACTCTTATCTGTGTATTTAATTCTTATCCATTTATTAATGTTCTCTGGTTCTATAGTTACTGTTGAGAAAGACATATTAGATGAAATTACAATGAAAAACTCTTAATACTTTTCCTACATACACTAACCTCAGAAATAAATTCAGTAGGTTCCTGAGAAGCACAGAGATGCAATGTCTGCAGTCAGCCGGTTGTGCAGCAGCTCAAATTGTGCACAAGGAATTCCAGGGCTCTAGATTAATATATTAGCCACAGATAATCTCATTTGTTATGTGGTCTTTTCTACTCTACTCTTAAAGTACAGAGCACATCAAAACCAAAGGGCAGAAGGGCTCCATCTTTAAAGAAAACATTAATAAACAGACTTATGTAGAGTCGAGGAAGATCAGAAGACCCTGTGGCAGTAAGTAATAGCCATTGCACTTTCAGGAACAATTAGCTCTGAAAGCTTTTCAGATGACCTATTTTCTAGAAGACTGTAATGCACTTTTTAAAACTTGGCATTCTCTTCTACCTAACTGACTTCTACTCACATTAGCTGAAATCTGTACCACCTCTTTCACAGTTACAGAACTGGACAAAAACAAATAAACAAACCAACAATCAAACGAAGAACTTATAAATGAATTATTCTATTTGAACCTAGCAAGACATCAGAAAGTTTGACCTGACAAACAATGTTATATAAGTTGGTTATATCTGAATTAAGGCCACTAGTTTGTTTAAACAAAGCATATCTTTCCAATAGGTTCTGAGACTTCATTTGAGAATAGAGTAAGATGAATGTTTCTATCAATCATGTAGACCCACGGGTTAATTGCAGTTCAGCCATGTGAAATGATTCTACACTCTTTTTGAAGAAGAACCTACAATATATGCCCTTACTACAGGAGTTCACAGACTATGGAATAAATGAATCTATGGACAGACTTTACTATATAAATTTGAGAGAAAGGAAAACTTCTCAGACCTCTTGAATAAAATAAAAAATAAATAGTAATAATAACAATAACAATAATAATAGTAATAATAATATATTTAGAAGTAGAGACTAAAATAGATGTGATTTATATCTCTCATAAATGGAAGACAAGACTGCAGTAAGAACTTCTTACTAAAGAGTGCTGAAAGATCCTTAGACATTGTGGTCCATTAGGTCAAACTGAAAACATATTTCCCATATTTATCACCTCAGATTTTGGATTTAGAATGAAGTACAAAGGAAACAAAACTGGCAACAATGGTCTTTCTTCAGTGTATTGTCACAGAAAAACAAAAAATATATGGAAATTGAGAGTTTGAAGATAATGGAAGACAATGCAAGAGTAAGACTCAGAATCTCAGAACATTAAGCCTACGACGTACTGGTGGGAGTGTTCAACAGCCTGTGAAATGCTTCATGGGGCAAGTAACTCTGGATTTTATTCTCTGCAAACAGGTTCTGGTATGCAAGTCTCAAGCACAGAACTCTTTGGACTGGAAAACGTTCTTCAGAATTCCCATGCATTGGGAAGTGTATGCAACAATGCGCCTGGAAAAAAAACCCACAACAGTGCTGGAGTCAACATACACCACATTTTATGCTTCAGTGAAGCATGGAGCAAAACCCTGCAGAGCTCTGTCTTGAAGGGCTATCATTTACCTCCAAACTGCAGGAGTGAAGGAATAGTAATGTACTGCCAATGAGAGAAGAAAGAGATGGAGTTTCACTGAGCTGTAAAAAGAGATGGCCAGGCCACAGGAGAGGAACATGTGATTCTTCACAATCTGTGTGATTTCACTGCATCTCCATTCCTTGGCACCAAATTAGTGTACTTTGCCACAGTCTGATGCTTAGATGACACCAGTTCTGTAAAACTCTGACACAAAAATATTGGGTTTAGTACCCTTGTACTTCCTATAGTGCTGCTGGGTAATTTACAGACAGCAATTTTTTTTAAGAAAGAATAAATGGAAAATTAACTGGGACTAGTAGCCCTTCCAGGAATAAGCAAATAGGACCCAGATGGGACACAGCCAGAATGTTCGGGAGAAGGCACCTCAAGCACTCAGCTCTTTCCCTGGCCTTTGTAGTCCTTGCAGAGGCAGTCCTAATAGGAGTAGTCTAATCCCCAGGAAATCTGTCCCTCTGAAGGATGGGCATGTCAACAAGAAGCAACAGGCTTTCCACAGGTATTGCTGAAATTGTGGTGTGTGTTATGTTCAAGGTCAGAGGGGATGATCATAATGACCCCCTTGACCTAGAACCTTATGTCTCAATGGTAGTTTGTCACAGACAAATACAGTAGCCAGCAGATTTAGAAAAAGATAATTTGACCAAAGTGATTTCAGACTAATGTTGGTGATAAACTGACACTGAAAGAATTCCTCTCTACAGATACATCAAATGAGAATAGACATGTACTTGCAGGAAACAGAAAGATTCTTTCAAGACTTAAAACTTGAGGAAAGCATCAGTTACAGACAGATTTCCTGCAGCTTTTTAAAATGTTTTGGTAACAGCTGTCTCCAGTCCTGTGGAAATATTCCAGAAGGGAATCCTATCCCATGACACATGGACTGCTTTGATCACATTGATTATAAAAGCAGATACAGAAGGTCACCATGACAGAAACTTTCTATTTCTTTTCTGAATGTGGAGCCTGGACTATTAACCAAGACATTAGCTACTTATGTATCTAAAATTGTTCTTACTCTCACCCACAAGAGCAAGTGATTTTGATGAAACGTACATTTGCAGCATTCAATGTAGTAGTTTTGCTTTAGTGCATCAAGCTCAATTAGCTGTGAGACCAGCCTTCCTTGGGTTTGTTGAGATGCCAGCAGGTATAGGTGGAGACACATACATTGAAAATGTTTTGGTGAAAGTGAAAATCTTTGCCTTGATGTTTCTGAATGCCTTTGTATTTCCCCACTCCTGTCAGTAAGTATCGATTGCTGAAATTTCCCATTTTCAATAATAAGCATACACCTTTTCCCCTTTACTAAATTTTTTCATGTGTTTTGTATGGATCTTTTGCTTAAGCTAAAACCAATGACAAGAAAATATGTGCCTTTAAGGGAGATTCTCTGCTGGAACATTTTTATTTCTCAGAAACCTAATATTCTTCACCTTTGTGATGTACCACATACCTGAACCTTCATATCCTTCCACACAGAATGAAACAAACCATAGCAAATGGAGATATCCAAGAAACTGAAGCGGAAAGTATGCTATTTACTTTTAACTGACTTTACACAGACACAGCAGCTTGTGAATCCCGTCCAAAGCAGTTTCTGAGTTATGACCATACTACATATTAAGGGGAGAAAGAAATGCTTGTAATATCCTTTTATCATTGCTATAGCATATGGAGAGCTAGAGCAAATATCCATCCTTGGCTCTTCTACCTACATTACAGGTTTATTACTTTTTGCATTCCTATTTTGTGTGTGAGCTGTGAGACTATGTACAGCATGAACTAATAGAGGATGAGGGAGATGAAGATTATTCTGCTATTGCTATTTGAACTTCACAAGCTGGGAACAGCAGAAAGAGTCCATTTTTCAAAGCTGTCTGAACTTTGGAGGCAACAACACTTAGGTGTTCAAGTTTACATGCTTGCTTGGTTGCTATGTAAGTTTCCTTAGGAAGCTGATTCCTGCATTGGCAAACAAATAAACACTTGTTTCATTCCTAATCCCAATACCGAAGCCCAAGAATCCGAGCAGAAAAAAAAATATCTGCATTTTTTGCTACAGTTCAACTTCACAGACTGGGGGCAAGTGAGGGTGGCGTGCCCTTGCCCCTTTTTATTCCCATTTCCCTTTGACTTTTGGGAGGTGGGTTTGAGCTCTGAGAGGGCTATGGGTGGGCAGTGACTTAGGTAGAAGGTTTTCCACGCTGAAACCTCTTGTCCTTGAGAGAGATTGTTGTTTCTGGTTCTTTCTTATTTAACATAAGTAGGATGTCAAGACCCAGAAGCCCCTGTGTTTCTTAGGGTAAACCTACTGACCATGTCACTCTTGATATCTTCTGCCTGCACAGATCCAGGCACCACACCTAAGCCTCTCCCAGAGATGAACCGCCAATGAAAACTGAGTAGAAGCTAGAAACCATGAGAGGCAACAGCTCCCAAGATTGCCTGCTCCACAGTGCCCACAAGAGGTGAGGCAGCAGCTGATGCCTTCCATGCCATCCCCTGCTCATTTTCCATGGGATTTGGAAGAGAGCAATCTTCCCCAAGGTACAGTGACCTGCTGGTGCTCAGAACTGGAAAATGATGGGGCAGGACACTGTCATGTTAAGGGTAGCTCTGGCTACAGTCAGCATTCCCACATGCTTGCCCCTTTGTCAGTCTGCTGCTATACCCCTTTTGGAAAAGGTACTTGGATTTGTAACTCATTTAGGAGCTTTAACATGTTTCTCCCAAAGTAACTGGCCCAAGGTCACAGAGGAAATCTGTAGCAGAACTGGGAAATAAATCAAGATCTGAGTCTCAGTCCGGAACCTCAGGCACAAAACTACCATTTTTCATAGGAGGCTTAAATACGTGATGAGTTCTTTTATAATCATATAGTTTCCTTTCCAATGCCTTAAAGTTTTCTTGTTACAATCATTAAACTACTAGCTGTCCACTTTTAACAGTTCTGCAGGAATTCTTTCATGTCAGTAGTGTTTGATAATAGGCCACATATGAGGTTCCAAACTTACTTTTTCCATTATTAACCTTTCATTTACTGATGATATTTCCCTCAGTATGTTTTGTTCTTATACCGTCCTGTACCATATGTTTATAATCATCTGAAACTTCTGAGTAATCCCATTATTTTTCTATTCTCTCACACATCATAAATGTGGGCTGTGTTCCAGGACAATTTATGCAGGATTAAAACATGGAATGGGCTTCAGTGTTTCATTGATGATGTCTTTAGAGGTTTATCTCCCAAACTTGTATCCTTCTCAGCACTAAAAGTCTAGGAGATGGAGATTACAAACACACAGTCACACACACTCACACGCATATTGAATACCAAAGTGAGGGAAAGAAGAAGAGGACAAAGCAGGGTTCATCAAAGAAAAATACCTCATTCATAGCTTATTGAAATTAAGAGGACTTCCTTTCACTCCTCTGTGCCTCACACTAGTTTGCTATGTCTAACAGGGAAGCCTGAAGTAATTATTATACTGATGAGGTGCAGGACTGCAGAAACGTTTTTCCAAAGGGCAGACACAGTCAGTGAGTGTATGAAAGAAGAAACAGTGAGTATGTGGCAGGAGAAATAGTAAGTGAGAAAAATCTGGAAGCCTAAAGAGAACAAGATTCAGCCTATAAACCCAATGTGTGAGGCAGCAGCTAGGACTTCCCTGAGTTCATTGGTTTTAATTAGCTTGTTTTCCTTTGCTCTAAAGGAGAGAAAGCATAGAGTCCTCGCTCCAGAGAGTCTAGTGCCTGCTGCCTTCCAGTGAAGGAGCTGGACTGACTACGTCCTTCTTCAAACTCAGTGAAGGGCCAAAGACTGTGTCACCAAAGTCACAAAAGACTTAGAGGTGATGAGAGAACTGAAAGTGCAAATAGGGCCATAAGATGCAAGCAGGAACTGCAAAACCCAAGCACAAACAAGTGGGTGGCAGTAGAGGGAGGAGTAAATTCTGAAGATAATGAGAGAGTACAGGAATAATCAGCAGCAATGTTTGCTGGAGACAGATTTTAGCAGCTGGCTCAGGATTTGGTAGTCAATTTTAACAACCGTTCTACCAAACCTACTGAACCATCTCCAGCTATATAGCTGTGCCTTTAGGCTCTGAGCCAAACATACATGACAAAGATAGATGTGTTTCTCTCAGCATATGGACTTTGTTCCAGTACAAGAGGTAGTCTTCTGGTAGGACAGTCATCCCCTCCTCAAGTACTACATTCAGTTTTGGGCCCCTCAATACAGGAAAGACATTGAGGTGCTGGAGCATGTCTAAAGAGCGTCAAAGCTGATGAGATGCCCAGAGCACAGGTCTTATGAGTAGTAGCTCAGGGAGCTGGGGTTGTTTAGGCTGGAGAAAAGGAGGTGGAGGAGAGACCATAGTGCTCTCTACAACTACCTGAAAGGAGGTTGCAGCAAGGTTGGGGTCATTATCTTCTCCCAAGTAACAGCTGGTAGAACAAGAAGAAATGGCCTTAATTTGTGACAGTGGATATTTAGATTGGATATTAGGAAAAATGTATTCACCTAAAAGTTTGTCAAGCATTGGAACAGACTGCCCAGGGAAGTGCTTGAGTCACCACTCCTGGAGGTATTTAAAAGACATGTAGATGCAATGCTGATGGACATGGTTTAGTAGTAACTTAGTGCTGGGTTTATGGTTGGATTTCATTATCTTAAAGATCTTTTCCAACCAAAACAGCTCTATGATTCTTTTGTGCAAATTGATTTATGGGTACATTAAACCATGGCAATGATGGCAATGACTTGTTGGGGTACGAGTCTAAAACCGAAAACAGGAAAAAAATATGCAAATTAGCATGTAGATATAAGTGAAACAAGTGGAAAAGACAAGAGTGGGGAGGATGGTAATGGTAAATGGTAAATCCTACTTGGGAGGAGATACTTTGGCCATAAGATCAAAATCTTCTCCACAGCCCAGGCTGTACCTTACCAGTGGGACCATCCCACTGTGTCCCTCATATTTTAGGACAATTTCAGCAACACAGAAAACAGGTTTGAAAATTTCTAGTAGAGTCCTTCAGGAAAATACTTCAGTACTTTGGAATAAGCTGAAAGGTGTGGTATAAATAGAAAAAGGAGGTGCACACAGCTTGGGATAACTGGAATCAGCTTCAATATTCATCCTAAATATCAACTGTGACTCATCCCAGATGAGAGTGGTATCTTATGAGAAAGGTTTTTATTTTGCAATTAAAGAATACACAGTACTGACTTTGTATGACAGTTGTAAATGTCACTTTGCTTCATTTTGTAACTTCTGAGTGTGAGATATCAAAACCAAAAGCCTTTTAGCCCAGTCTTTCTCTGTATATTTTTTGTATCTGATGGGAAGTAGTCTGTCCATATATTATTACTTATGGGCCTTTCCAGTCCAGACTGAATACTGTCACAGCACACTCCTGAAGACACCTCATCCCATGCAGTGCCCTTCTGGGCAGTTGAACTGAGTGTTACCTGATTGGAAGGGGTTGTGGTGCAGGATTAGGATGAGGCAGTGACAGGGTGCTGGCAGAAAGTCTGGATAACAAAGGATTAATCAGGCAGTTCCAGGAGGATTCATAATGATCTGATGCACAGGAAAGAACTACAGCAGCTCATTCTCTATTTTTAATGAAAATGAGGTCTCAAGTCCACTACGGAGAGAGGAACAACATCTGTAATAGGAAACTAAATGGACCAAGGACCTTTAT
>VZTM01022417.1:1104-15679 GCA_013400555.1 Jacana jacana
CGGGAGGGACTCGGGCATCTCCTCGGGGGGGACC
The DNA here is from genome assembly GCA_013400555.1 of Jacana jacana. Taxonomy (NCBI): domain Eukaryota; kingdom Metazoa; phylum Chordata; class Aves; order Charadriiformes; family Jacanidae; genus Jacana; species Jacana jacana. Next base: position 1,139 of record VZTM01022417.1, read on the forward strand.
CCAGCATCTTCTCTCCAGTGTCCATCATGGCCCTCGAGCAGCCGAAAGTGTGAGTAGGGCTTGAGGAGGTGGAGGGTACTGGGGTGTTATGGGGGGACACGAGGGGGTGGCTGGAGGGTTCTGCAGGTCACTGGTGTTGTTGGTGGGACTGGGGATCCAGGGGTTCATGGAGAGACCTCTCTTAAGGAGACTGAGGGAAGTGTGGCTTCCATGGGCGGGGCTCAGGACTTGCCAGGGGGCGTATGAGGCAGTTTTCTGGGGAGGAAATAGGGTTCTTGACCCTAAAAGGAGGGGGACATCCTGGGGAATGTGAGGAGGACATGGGAGTCCTGGTTACCCATGGAGACCAGCACCTCCAACCCTTCTGTCTGGCTTGCAGGGAGGCTTTCTGCCAGCGGGCACCCACCTTCCTTGACTACCTGCACAACATCCTGCAGAAGTACCCTGACGGGGGGCAGATCCTCAAGGTGAGACCCCCCAGGGAACCCAGCCACCTGGGCTCTCTTGCCCAGCTGGGCAGACAGACCGTAGGCAGCTGAGGTGGGTGGTAGCGCTTGCCCACCCAGCACTGGCCCCTTGCTGGCCAACTGGGAGAGCAGGTTGGTGGTTTTCTCTGGGGGCTGAGGGGCTCAGGCACTGATCCCTGACCGCAGGAGCTGGTGCAGAACGCAGACGATGCCGGTGCTAATGAGGTTGTCTTTGTGTCCGATGAGCGGGAGTTCGATGTCACTGGAGGGGGACTGGAAGGCACCCAGGGTAAGAAGCATTACGGGCACTGGGAGAGACTGGGAAAGCACGAGGGTGGCATTGGCAGATACTGGGAGGTATTGGGGGATGCTGGTGAAGAACTGAAGAGGGACTGGAATGGACTGGGGAAACTGGAACCAATGAGGTGTTCTGGGATGTATTGGGGGCACTGAGCATACTGGGACAACTCAGTAGTACTGGAGGCAGAGGGTGGGGTTGTGGGTCTGGAGCGGGGACTGCGACTGTGGGGACACTGAATGTGGGTTGCAGTCCCCTCTACATATGCCAAGTCTCCCCTAACCCATGGTCCGGACCCCCCAGGCCCAGCCCTCCTGGCCTACAATGACGCCCCAATGTCCCCCCGGGACTGGACAGGGCTCATGAGCCCAGGGGTGTCACACAAGCGGGAGGACCCCAGCACTGTGGGACGCTTCGGCCTGGGCTTCACATCTGTCTACCACCTGACTGGTAAGCAGCACCAGGGACCTCAACTGGGGACAGGGGTTGGACTGGAGGCACTGAACTACAGGTGCTGGGGGGTGCTGGGGAGCACCAAGGGGGTGGAAAATGGAGGACTGTGATTGATGTGAGGAAAACTGGAGCACCAGGAGTCTGGGGGGAGCCTGGGTGGCAATGGGGGGCAAGGCTGCAGGGGTAAACTGAGGGAGAACTGATGAATAAGGATTAGGTTTGGGATCATGGGAGGTGCTGTGGGGCTGAACCTGAGGGTGCTGGGCGGGCATTTGGGCCACTGATGGGTTCAGATGATCTAGAGAGGCAGTGGTGGCCCTGCCATCCCTGTGGCCTCACGGTTCTTATGCCCCCAGACCTGCCCGGTGTGCTGAGCCCCCCATCCCTGGGAGTGCTGGACCCTGAACACCAAGTGCTGCCAAATGCCGGTGCCCGCTGGAGCATCTCTGCAGCCCAGGATTTTCCTGGCCTTTTCGAGCCCTTCTTGGCTGGGCTGGAAGCTGTGGGACAACATCGTGGCTCTGCCCAGGGCACCCTCTTCCGCTTCCCCCTCCGCCAGAAACCCTCAGGAATTGCTGCAGGGGTCTCCAGTCCTGAGCGCCTCTGTAGCCTTCTCCAGACCTTCCTCACCGAGGCCCCTCTCGCCCTCCTCTTCCTCCGCCATATCCGCCGTGTAGCCCTGTACCGCGTGGCCCGTGATGGGGTCCAGACCCTCATGGGGACCCTTGTGGCATCCCCTCAGCCTCTCCCTGTCCCAGGGCCACCAGGCGATGAGGGGCTAAGTCTGACATGGTGCCTGATGGCCCTGCACGGGGATGGAGTAGGGGACGGGGGCAAGTGGCTGGTGGCCACGGGCAGGGCCACAGAGGGGCCAGTGGTGGCACTGGGTGCAGGGATGGGGTGCTGCCCTGAGCTGAGCCTGGCACACCCCCTCCATGAGCGCTGCCGAGGCCGGCTCTGCTGCTACCTTCCCCTGCCAGCCACAGATGAGATGGCCACAGGGCTGCCCGTCCACGCCAGCGCCCCCTTCGCCCTCTCTGATGATCGCCGACACCTCCGCTGGCCTGAGGAGGGTGAGGAGGGCGAGAAGGATGCCCGCTGGAACGCCCTGCTGCTCCTTGACCTCCTGCCGCGGGTCTACAGCCACATGGCTGCCGTGGCCGCGGCTCTGCCTGGGGCAGATGCCTACAGCATCTGGCCAGACCCCGAGTGCATGCCGAGCTCCGGCCGCATCCACAGTTTGGTGACCAACGTCTGCCAGGAGCTGGCTGCTACCTGCACCCTGGTGCCAGCCACGCAGGGGGCCACAGGGCAGGTGCGGGCCTCTGAAGCTGTGCTGCTGCCAGAGGCCGCAGGGGACATGGCCACACAGCGGGTTGTCCAGGCCTTGCTGGTGGCAGCCGGGGAGCCAGTGGTTGAGGTCCCAGCCCATGTCCGGAGGGTGCTGGCTTTGGGGATGGCGGAGAGTGTGCGGGAGGCCACAGCTGGCCATGTGCGGGAGGTGCTGCGGTGCCACGGGGCCGCGGGTCTCCTGGCTGCCGACCGACTCTCCCTGCTGCGCTACGTAGCCAGCGACGGGCGCCATGCTGAGCTGCAAGGTCTCCCCCTCCTGCCTCGCACTGACGGGACCTTCGTGGCCTTTGGCACCGCATCAGACATTGTCTACGTGGACACGTCCGACTGCCCCAGGTGAGCCCGTGGCCCCAGGCAGCCCCATTCCCTGTGGGGGTGGGCAGGTGAGCAGTTGCCCAGGGCACAGCTCCTGCTCTTGAGCTCAAAGCGGAGCCAGGATTGAACCTGGACATTTGAGCACCTCACTGGACTCATCCTCTCCCCCGGTCTCACCAAGCGGGAGCTGAGTCAGCTGTCCAGGTGGCTGCCTGCCCGCCGATACCCCTCTAGACCCCGCACCTCTGTTTGTCCCCACAGGGAGCTCCTGCCCAGCCTGGCCGGGTCCTTCCTGCCCTTGGACTTGGAGCCAGGCTTGGACAGCCTCCTGCGAGGCATTGCCAAGGCAGGTAAGATACTGGGGTACCTGGGCCACCTTTGGATCCCCTGATCGCCCTCTAAACCCCAACACCCCCAGGCACCCTTGTACACCTCAGGAACTCCTCTGCAGCCCCAATGGGCCCCGGTACCACGCTGATACTCCCTGTACACACCTGGGCTCCCCAATCCCCATCTGGGGCCCTCTCTGGGCTTCCCCTATCCATTCTGCATCACTGTAGAACCCAAGTCTCTCTCCAGTTTGGGGTGTGTGGTCTGAGCCCAGGGCCACCTCTCCTATCCTGCACCTCCCTGTGTCTCTGGGGACTTCCCTGGCCTTGCTCTTTTTCCCACATTCCCCCGCTGCTTCTGTGCTCCCTTGGATCCTGAGTCTCCCTGTGTTCCCCTCTGAGGACCTCTGTGTTCCCCAATGCTGAGGTCCCCATAACACCTCTGTCCCTCTCAGATCTCCTCTATCTCCACCAGCCAGGGGTTTCTCCTGTTCAGGGTATCCACTGTCCCTCCAGAGCCCAGGGGCTCCCATGCCCAGTATGGGGTGGCTTCCCATCCCATGCAGCTCTGGTGTTCTTTCCCCCACATCCTGGGTTCCCCTGCCAGGTACCACATACTTCTCATTCAGCCTCTGCCTCCCACACACAGGTCTCTTCCCCAACCTGGTTCTGCTGGACCCAGCCATGACTGCCCAGACCCTACACTTGGCTCTTCCCTCCACCTGGACATCCCAGCCGTCAACCCCAGTGACCTGGTGCCCAGCTGAAGGGCTCCCTCAGCCTCCAGCCTCCTGGTTCCCAGCCCTGTGGCAATTTCTGGCTCACCACGTGGAAGACCTGTGCCCTCTGGAGGGTCTCCCTATTATCTGCCTGTCCCCACTGGGTGCCTCCAGCATCCGTCTGGCTCCACTGGTACCCCACACTGGACTTATCTTCCAGGTGTGGGAGGACCAATGCCTGCCACCTGCTGTGGCCTCTGTCCTTGAAGTCCTGGGTTGCCACGTGGTGCCGCCAGGCATGTGGCACCGCTGCCTGTCACGCTATGTCCTGCCTCCGTCCCCCCTGAATGCCTTGCGGGCCCTGGGCAGGCAGGAGGCTGTAGCTGTGGCCTCCCGCCTGGCCACACTGCCTGCTGCAGATGTGGACACCCTCCGGCTCTACCTCTCAGACATCCCATCCCTGACAGGGCAGGACAGGGCCACATTGGCTGCTCTGCCCCTTTTCAGCCCACTGCCCTGCTTGTCTGCCCCGCGGCCCACGGAGCTGGTACCAGCCAGTGACACCCCAGCACTGGAACCACAGCTGGAGCTGCCCAGAGACGTGGTGCTGCCAAAGGCCATGCTGCAGTGCCGGGATGAAGCTGACCGTCGGCTCCTGGAGAGGCTCCAGAGGTCCCTCGTCAGTGTAGACCACATGGCGCTGGAGGCCACCAGAGCTGTGGCTTGTGGTACCTATGCAGGGCGACCAGCGGAGACACAGGCTCTGCTGCTCTGGGTGCTGCAGCACGGAGACCTCCTCTTTGCACAGAGTCCCCCGCTCCAGCAGGCCTGCAGCACGCTGGCCTTCCTGGAGACCCCCAAGGGCCTCAGGTGCCCACAGGACCTCTACGACCCCTGCGAGAGCACCTTGCAGGCACTGCTGGGCCCTGAGTGCTTTCCTCCTGCTGCCTTCTGCAGTCCGCCTGTCCTCCATGCCTTGAGAGCCCTGGGCTTGCGGCACGGCGAGGGGTGCCTGTTGCCTTCCGACATCCTAGAGGCTGCAGCAAGTGTGAGTCGGGGTGACGCAGCGGCTCTGGACAGGGCACAGGCACTGATCAAGATCTGCAACTGCCCCAAGGCACTGGATGCCTTCAGCGCTGCAGAGCTTAGGCAGCTCCAGGCCCTTCCATGGGTGCCTCATTCCAAGTGCACTGGAAAGCCTGGGCAGCCCTTCCTGCCCCCCAGGGAGCTGCGGTCCACCCAGTACCAGCCGCTGGTGGGGCTTGCCATGCACCTGACTGATGCCTTTGTGCCAGAGGCAGAGAAGAAACTGGGGCTGAGCCAGAGCCCGCCACCAGAGAGAGTGTGGGAGCAGCTGAGAGAGCTGGCAGGGTGCAGGGACACGGACGAGGTAGGTCGCGCACTCCGGCCTGTCTACTGGCACATGCAGGAAAACTTGAAGTCCTTTGGGGCTGCCCCAGATGATGCTGTGGTGTGGACGGGGACTGGGTTTGTCCTTCCGTGTGATGCTGTGCTGGGCTATCCTGAGGAGCTGGAGCTGGGGATGTTGGTGCCCCGGGTACCCCCTGACTTTCTGCCCTACAGCTGCCTCTTCAGGGCCTGGGGAGTGGAGGCGAGGGTGAGCGAGGAGAGGGTGGTTGCAGCCCTGTGCTGCCTGGGGCAGGACATCGATGCACGCAGCTCCAGAGCTGGCACTGCAGCAGAGCTACAGGTGGCTGTAGCTGTCCTGGAGTGGCTTAAGAGCCGGGGCCACAAGGGCAAAGGCACGGTGCCCATTCCTGTGAGGGTCCCAGAGGGCTCAGGATTTGCCCTGCGCCCAGCTGCCTCTACTGTGTACCTGGACATGGAGCTGGAGGCAGAGGAGGATGTGCAGGAGGTGGTGCACGAGGCAGTGCCATCCAGCACAGCCGTATTCCTCGGAGCAGAGCTGCTCACTACAAGGGTGCTGGGGCTGGAGCCATTCACAGCCTGCGGCCCCTCAGAGCCCATCACCTTACGGCTTCGCAACATCCTCCGCGAGTACGGCGAGGAGGGCGACATCTTCACGGAGATGGTCCAGAATGCAGAGGATGCTGGAGCTACCGAGTGCCGCTTCCTCCTGGACCTCCGATGCCACAGAAAGGCCACCTCTGGGCTGCTAGACCCCGGCATGGCTGCCTGCCATGGCCCAGCCCTCTGGGCCTACAACGATGCCTTGTTCACGGAGGATGACTTCCAAAACATCACACGGGTTGGGGCTGCTACGAAGGAGGGCAAGGAAGGCCAGATTGGACGCTTTGGACTCGGCTTCAACTCTGTCTACCGTGTCACAGACGTGCCAGCAGTGCTGAGTGGGGAGACGCTGCTCATCTTTGATCCCAATGGCACCCATCTGAGCAAGCACATGGCCACAGCTGTCAGCCCTGGCATCCGCCTGGACTTCTCCAGGCGACCACGCATCCTCCGTGCCTTTGCAGAGCAGTTCCAGCCTTACCGTGGTATCTTTGGGTGCCGCCTGCCTGAGCCAGGACCCTTTCCAGGGAGCCTTTTCCGTCTGCCCTTCCGCACTGAAGAGGAAGCTGTGACATCCCAGGTTTGTTCAGAGGCCTTCGGTACAGAGCGCGTCAAGTCCCTTGGCACCAGCTTCCTTGGCTCTAACCGGCTCCTGCTGCTCTTCTTGCGGAGGATGAGGAAGATGTCCCTGGAGATACTACCAGACACGGCCACCTTTGTGGAGGATACCATGCCTCTGGTCACGCTGCGGCAAAAGGAGATCCGAGACCTAGGGGCTCCTGCGGACCCTCCAAGCTGTGCAGTTATCAAGCAGCTCACAGCCTGTGAAGAGACATCCAAGACCACATGGCACTACCTAGTTTTGGTGTGTCAGGATGATGGGGAGTTGCTTGAACTGTTTCACCGAAACACAAAGGCAGGGCTCCATCCTCTGCCTCCCGTGGCCGGTGTGGCCCTTCCCCTTGCCCGCACTGCAGGTGGCAAGTGGGTGACGCATCTGGATGCTGAGGAGGGGCAAGTCTTCTGCCACCTCCCCATACCAGTTGCCTCAGGGCTGCCAATCCACGTGCATGGGGCCTTCAGCATCCTCTCAAACCGCAAGGGGCTGTGGGACACAGCGGAGCGGGGTGAGTGGAACCGGGTGCTGCTCCGTAGTGCCGTGCCAGCTGCATGGCTCCAGGCACTGGACCACCTCCGCACCATGCACAAGGCAGGGGAGTTGGAGAGCTATGAATATCATGTCTTCTGGCCAGACACCAACACTGCCCATTACCCCTTTACAGAGGCTGTGACTGGTTTCTACCAGGCTGTGGCAGCCAGGAATGGCCCCAGGCTCTTTTCTGATGGCTGCTCATGGTGCTCACTGCAGGATGCCCGCTTTCTGCACCCGGCTGTGATCAGACACCCGACACTGGGTGCCGTGGCAAAGCGTGCCTTTGCCACCACCTTACGCCATCCCTTGTTACCTGTGGACTTGCCAGAGCATGTGCGGAGGGGCCTCGGGAAGGCAGCGGATGCCGGCACCTACGACTGGCCTCGCTTTTACTGCGAGCTTGTACTTCCCAACTTGAAAGACCTCTCTGTTGCTGACCGGGATGTACTGCTTTTCCATGCCCTGGATATGTCCCATGATGATGTGAACAAAGTGCTGCAGACAGTGCCCTGCATTCCTGCCACCCCTGATGGCCACCTGGAGCTCATCAGTTGCCTGGTGCATCCCAGAGGCCGCACTGCCTCTCTCTATGACCCTAAGGATGGGCGTTTCCCCACTGGGGATGCCTTCCTTTCCGCAGAAAGACTAAGCCAACTGGAGAGGCTGGGCATGGTTAAGGACACAATGACCCTGCCAGAGCTGCTGGAGAGGGCAAAGACGGTGCAGCTTCTCTGGACTGAGGACCATGCCCAGGGCTACCGGAGGACTGCCGGCATCCTTGAGCTGCTTTGTAATGCAGTGAAGGAGAGGGTGAACAACACTGTGCAGGCAGCTTTCCAGACTGTCCCCTTCCTCCCTGGAACACTGCCCACTGGTGAGCACGCACTGTTGCCGGCTGCCCAGCTCTACCTCGATGCCCAGCTAGTGGGACTCATCCACCCTATCTTGGATCCTAAAGTGATGGGAGAAAGCTTCAGCCTCCCCAAGGACGTTGCATCCTTCTTAGGGCTGGACCGGCAGCCACCAGCAGCTCCAGTCCTCCAGCAGCTGCAGGCACTGAGCAGGAGCTCAAACGCTCTCCCTTTGGAGAACCTGCAGGACAGCACCAACCGCTGCTACTCATACTTGAACACGCTGCTCCAGCGTGATCACTCCATCTGGGATGAGGTGGCTTCTGCAGTTTCCCAAGGGGAGCCCTTCATCTTGGTGGGCTCCCGCTTTATGTCAGTCACAGCTGTAGTTCAGAAGCTGTCGTTTGAGGCCAGCCCATACCTTCACCAGCTCCCAGAGCAGTACCGGTGCTACAGAAAACTGTGGGAGTGTGTGGGGCTGCGCCACACATTCTCCTGGGATGATTATGCCCAAGTGCTCTGTAGCCTGGCACAGGTGCATGATGGAGAGCCACTGCCCGCCGTGGAGCTGGCTCTGGCCCTGCGGCTGGTGTCTTGTGGCTTGATGGCAGATGGCAAAGAGGTAGATGCCTACCAGACCCAGCAACTCTTTCTACCCGACCAGGATGGCATTTTGCGTTCACGGGACAAACTCTACTTCAATGATACGCCATGGCTGCCATTGAACAAAGATGTCCTGCTGTGCCATGAAGAGCTGTCCCGAGTCACAGCCATGCGCTGTGGGGTGCCTGCCACACGTCACCGGGCCCTGGAGAGGATCCAACTGCCCACTGACAATTTAAGCCTCTGGGCGCAGCCTTTTGGTGCCCATGAAGACTTGCCTACACGTCTGAAGAACATCTTGGCTGAGTACTCAGCATATGCTCGTGATATGGTGACAGAGTTGCTCCAGAATGCAGATGATGCTGGTGCGCGGCTTGTGCACTTCGTGTGGGACCGCCGGCAGCACCCAGCCCGTACCACCTTCAGTGAGAAGTGGAATGACCTGCAGGGCCCTGCCCTCTGCATCTACAGTGACAGCCCCTTCCAGCAGCAGGATATTGAAGGCATTCAGTGTCTGGGGGTGGGTGGCAAGCAAGGCCGGAATGATGTCACAGGCAGATACGGCCTTGGCTTCAACACTGTCTTCCACTTTACTGACTGCCCAGCCTTCCTTAGTGGAGACAGTGTCCTGTGTGTCTTTGATCCTCATCAATGCTACGTGCCCATTGCCACAACTGAGAGTCCTGGTGGGATGTTTGCTGTCAACCCTGAATTCAAGAGGAACTTTCCAGACATTTATGACACCTTCCTGCCCTCTGTCTTCAACCTGAACCAGGGTGTCCTTTTCCGGCTTCCTCTCCGCACTGCAGCTGGGGCTGCCAGCTCCAGGGTGTCCTCCATGGCCGTGCGGGACCAAGACATCAAGGACATGGAAACAATACTGGCTGAGAAAGGTGAGGAATTGGTGCTCTTCCTCCGGCACCTCCGCACTGTGGTCTTCTCTGAGATCCCACCAGATGGGATGCCGGTGTTGGAGAAGCTGCGGGTGGCCACAGAGCTGACAGATGGTGATGCAGAGCTGAGACAGAATTTTCAAGCCAGACTGAGCCAAGCCACGGAACAAAACAGACCCACCTCTGTCTCCTATATCATGACAGTCAAAACCAGCAAGACCAGGACCAGCACCGTGTGGAGGGTGATCTCCCAAATCGGGGTTCAGGAGGGGGCTGAAGAGTCCCCAGTGCGTGGGCAGCTGCCCTATGGGGCTGTGGCTGGCTGCCTGAAGCCATTGGGTTTAGCCAGAGTCACGGGCAAAGCTTTCTGCACCCTCCCGCTGCCGCTCACCACAGGGCTGCCCGTACACATCAATGCCAACTTCGCTGTGGATGCGGCCAGACGCAATCTCCGCCAGGACAAAGGCAGCACAGAGGCAGCCTGGAATTCCTTCTTGCTCCGGCACTTAGTGGCTCCGCTGTACTGTGCCTTTCTCACCAGCCAGTGGAGAGCCCTGGGGCCTGAAGGGCTCCAGTTCCAACACCTGAAGGACTGCCAGCAGCACCTGGCCTCTCGCTACCTCCGGTTCTTTCCCGTTGCGGGAAGGGGTGCTGTGACACCCACCTTTCAGGACATGGTGAGGGATGTCTATAGGCACCTCAGTCGCGAACGCCTGCCCCTGGTGCCTGTGTACCGCATGAATCCCCCTGCCAGCACGGTGACAGTGACCTGGGCATCTCCAGGTCGGGGGGATGTGCTAACAGAGCCATACTTCCTCAAGATGAAGCCTGAGCCAGATCTCCAGGAGGTGCTGCAGCGCCTGAACATGAACCTGGTGCCACCATTCCTTGACCTGCAGGAGATTTATGAGGAGTTTGTTGCAGCCCAGGTGAAGGCTGTAGCCCTTCAGCCAGCCTCCCTCCAGCACTTCCTCAGGGCCCTGGCACTTCCCGTGCCCTCTGTCCTTGCTGAGACACCGCTGGGGACCCCCCACAGCTGCTCTGTCCTGTTGAAAAAGTGCCTGGAACCTGGAAGTGTGGCCAAAGAAGAACTGGAAGGCCTGCCCTTGCTGGCCACAGAAGATGGACGCCTGAATACCCTCAGCATCCACCACCCGGTCTTTGTCAGCACCTTTGCCCACCTCTTCCCCTGCCACTCCCACCACTTTGCCCACAAAGCCATTTCTCATTTGGTCCTGCTATCTGGTTTCGCGAAGAACCTCAGCCTCCTGGAGGCCAAACCATTCATCCAGGAGGCACTGGGTCAGTGGAGCTGGACCCCAGAAGGGTTAAAGTGGCTCAAAAAGCTATGGAAGTTCTTCGGTGATATGGTCTCTGCAGATCAGAGGAACAAAGAGGCGAACATGACATTATTCATGGATCATTTCCAGGATGTGGTGGTGCTGCCTATTCAGGACGATAAGACAGGCTCGAAGCACCTATTGCCACTGTCCTTCCTCCCCAGAATTCTTCTTCAGTGTGACACAGAGGTAGCCAAGGTGCTGGGCAAACTGGGCATCCCTGTGCTCCAGATGTCCCTGCTGCCTTCAAATTTTGTCTTCAGCTGCCTGTACACAAGGACACTGCAGGTCAAGGAGCCCAGGACTGTGCTGGCCCAGCTAGCAGATAACAGAGATCAGCTCCACTGGAAGGACTTAGAAAAGCAGGATGTGAGTTGCCTGCTGTACTTTGTGAAGGGAAAACTGGATTCGGTGGCACGGGGTCAGCTCCAGCAGCTGCCTCTCTTCCAGAAGTATGGTGGGGACTACGTAGCTGTGGCACCCTACAGCAAGGTGCTGGTGCTCAGCAAACGCTGCTCAGAACTGCCCCAGGGTGCAGAAGCCCTGTACAGCCTGGAGAAGGGCATGTTGCTGCTCACAGCAGACCAGATCTACCAGGACATGGCCAAGGATTTGAAGTGGGAGCTCACAGATGACTGGAAGCTCTTCAGGAGCATGGTGTTGCCCCGGCTGTCCCAGCTCACAGCACAGCAGTGTATGGAAGCTCTGCGCTTGTTCTTTGCCCTGATGACCGTCCATGACGATAAGTTCACGGAAGAAGCTGTGGCAGCTTTTAAGACTGTGGCCTTTATACCTAATGGCAGTGGTGTGCTGTGCCTGCCCTCCTACTTCTACAACAGCACGCCCTCCTTCCGCACTCTGCGGCTCCAGCACCGCTTTGTGCCTGAGTCTTTCTTTGCGGAGCTACCTTACAAGCGGAGCGTTGTGACGAACTTCCTCCTTCAGGCAGGTGTCCGCACCACCCTCTCTGAGGAGGATTTTGTGGCACTGGCCCTGCAGATAGAGCATGAAGTCACTAAGGCTCGGTGCCACACTGCAGATCTGCTGGAGTGGCAGCAGCAGATGCTGTACACACTGGTGGGTGGCACACTTACCTTATCAAAGAATTTGCTGTGGAAAATTGCCTCAATCCGCTTCCTGCCTCCACCAGACATCCCCCAACACTTGATAAACCTCCACCCTCCTTTTGCATCCAACACTAAGTCTGTGGCCCTGAAGGGCAGCGTTTGCCACTGCGAAGATGTGGCTGAGCTCCTGTGGACAACAGCCACCATCCTGCCAAAGTCTTTGATACTCAAGGAGAAGCTCCTGGAGGCCACAGGAGTCCTTGAAGTGATACCCACCACCCTGGTGGTGGCCAACCTGGAGAAGGTGTGCAGGGCAGCCTGCCAGACATCACAAAAGGTGAACACACGGGTCAGAGTGCTTCAGAAGATGTATAACTTCTTGCAGACCCGTCTGGAGGAGGTGGATGCAGGGCACCTGGCTGAGCTGCCTGTGGTGCTGGCCACGTCAGGGGAAATGACTGTGCCACGGCAAGTGGTGCTATCGCTGCCGGATGAGGCTGCCTTCTGCCCCTATCTCCTCAAGCCTGACCCTCGTGTAACCACCTATGCAAACCTCCTGCAACACCTTGGGGTGGTCTTCTTCCCCACACTGACTCACTACAGCTTTGTCCTGGCCCAAATCCACCAGGAGAGCTGTGTCAGTGGGACCCTCAGTACTATCCAGAAGAGGACAGCTCTGCTGGCCACACAGCACTTCTTCCAGCTGCTGCAGGACACACAGGAGCCCCCTGATTTCTCCACTGTGGCTGAGCTGTACTTGCTGAGCACTGCTGACCGCCTAGAGCCATCCCACAAACTGTACTTCAATGACTGCGTGTCTTCAAGTACCTCTAAGGCCTTGGAGAAGACCTTTGTGTTTCTGGCTGAGGTGCCAGAGTCCAGGTGTAATACCTGGTGGCTGCTGCAAAAGCTGCCACAGCGCCTGCGGCCGCAGGCACTCTCAGAGGTGACAGAGCAGCAGCTGGAGGAGGGCAGCCTGCGACTCTGTCGCCACGGTTCTCGCTGCCCTGGGCAGAGGCGTCTGCAGACCCTCCTGGTGTCACCGTGGTTTAGGATGGGGTTGGAGTCCCTGCTTCAGTGGCAGAGCTGCAGGTCTACAGTGAGAATGGAGAGGGGTGGTAGCTTTACAGGGGAGCAGCTGAAAGTGCAGTGCTGCGAGGACATCTGCACTGTGCTGGTCCACTGTGGTGCAAAGGTGGAGGGCAGCTCCCAGCCACGGGTGGTCCATGTGTGCATGGCTGGTGCTGTCCAGCGGCTCCTCTACATCCGGCATATGGATATGGTGCTGAACCAGCACCAGCTGAGGGTCCTGGAGACAATGGCTCAGGAGATCAATGTCATCCTGGGCAAACAGCTGGAGGCACCCGCCTTGTCAGTGCTGCGCGAAATGCTGGTCTGCCAGGAGCCAAAGGATGTGGTATTAATTCTGGAGGAGAATGATGTGCCACTGGTGGGTGCTGCACTGGACCCAGAGCTGGAGAAGAAGCTGCAGGAGATGGCTGTGGCAAAGGGCAAGCCACGGAAGGACGGGCACAGCCTGATGCCAGAGGAGAACAGCAACAGCCTGAGAGCCTTGGGGCAGCTGTGTGCTGTCAAGGGGCCAAAGCGGGGCCTCTCCCCCCAGCACAAGTCCACGAGAGCTGCCCAACAGCACTGCCAGGGAGAGGAAAGACATGGCTCCTGGTTGTGCAACGAGGAGGCCACGACCCTGACTCCATCCATCCCAGAGGCACAGCGGTGGCTGCGTCAGGCTGAGAGTGACCTGCAGGCAGCCCACAATGACGTCAGGTGCTGCTGTCCCAACTGGGTCCTCTTCAAGGTGCACCAGGCCCTGGAGAAGGCGCTGGTGGCTGCCACACTTTGCCACGATGAGGCCTCTGAGGCCCCAGTGGAGCTGGTGGGGCTGGCCCAATGGCTGGAGGCAGCAGAGCCAAAGCTGAGGGGGCTGGCAGAGGAGGTGGAGGCGCTGCGTGGCTGTGGCGTGGATGGCAAGGCCACGCAATACCCGAGTTACCACCCCTTCCCCATCACGCCCAGCGAGGCCTTCAGCAGTGTGGACGAGGAAGAGGTACTGGAGCGGGTGCAGGGAGTGCTGGGGAGGCTGAAGGACCACCTGGGCAGAGTGTGAGCATGTCCCCAGAGAAGCAGCACTGGCAGCTGAGACAGGACCACCATGGACCCACCAGAGACCTGTCATGGACTCACCGTGGACTTGCCATAAACCCCGCCCCAGGCAATTTCAAGCTGTCCAGCCCAGCAGTGGGAGTAAATAAAGTACAAAGCTAAACGTGGCAGTGCTGATAGAGCTTTCACTGACAGCGTGGTCAGGGCTGCCGGGGCTGCCCCGAGCTGCGAACCACACGGAGAGAGCAGCTGGGTCTCTCTCTCCCACCAAAAAGCCCAGCAGGCACAACCCCGTGTTGCCGGGAAAGAGCGAAATTTGAGGAGTTTCAAATTCCCTTCCCCCCAGGGAGAGCCGGTGGGCGAGAGTGGGGTTTTCCTCCCTCCTCCCTCGGCACCAAAAGCGGAGGGGCGCTCCCGGAGGATTTGACGCCTTATGCTGCGGGGCCCGCCGAGCTGTTCTCCGCAGGGGGTTAGGGACGGACCCCCTGGGCCACGGATCGGGAAGGGGTCGGACCGAGCCAGGGCTGCTCTCTCCCTGCAGCCTCGTCTCAACGCTGGGGCCGGGAGGGTCTGAGGGGAGAGGG
>VZTM01022417.1:15873-132887 GCA_013400555.1 Jacana jacana
TGCCGCGCCTCCGCACCCCCGCCGCTTTCTCCGGGCTGCCCGGGCAGCTGCTTCCCCCGCCCCAGAGCCGCTCGGGGCTTCGTTTTCCTCCGCCCGGTCGCCTCAGCATGGGGAGCCGGCTGCCCTCCCCCGAGAGCCGCTGGCATGGAGGGGGCTTGTAGCCTCTTGGGCACGGTAGCCCGGGAGCGGCCCAGAGTCTCTAGCGGGTGGCTGCCAGCGAGCCATGCACAGCAGAGAGCGATCGCTAAGGGAAGCCCTGCGTCTAAGGCTCCCGAATCCCGGCTTTTCTCACAGTCCCCGCCACGGCGGGCGGTGTGGGAGGCAGCAGCTGGGGTGTCTGGCGAACTCCCCTTCTTCAAAGCGCTCAGTTGAGCCAGAGCAGTTGAGGGAGAGGGGCCTTTGGATTCACTTCCAAGTGAAATTGGACTCTTTTTGGTTTTTTTGTCTCTGTTTCTAGGTTCATCCAGAACTATATGTTGACAAATCAAGGGGAGATAAACTGAAGATCAATCTGGATGTTATTTTTCCACATATGCCTTGTGCTTGTGAGTTAAGACTTCTGGCTACTGGGGACAATTCTTACACTTGCCAAGAGCCTTTATGGCGTGCCTGGTGCTTCTGGGAGCGGTACTGCTGCTTGGGCCACAGACTGGTGATCCCATGGGATGACACAGGCCCGCTGGCTCTGCAACCAGCGCTTCCAGTCAGGCAGTGTTATTTTCACAGAATCACTTAGGTTGGAAGAGACCCTCGGGATCATCGAGTCCAACTGTGACTACAACCATTTTGCTAGATTATAAATGAGGACGAGGAATGCAAACCTTTTTACACTTATGTGTTGTACTTTGTCAGAGGGTGTGGTAATGCTGAAAAACCTGGCACAGAGTTCACTTGAGACTCCAGATTTGACTGCATTGTGGTTGAAAAGATTTAGAGTCTCTTTTGGAAGTTACTTGAGGGAGGTACAGCTTTCCTGTGCATTTTGTACTTAAATTCTGACTGTAATGGTGCCGGGTCCTGCCCCTGGGTCACACCAAAGCCATGGATGCTCCAGGCTGGAAGAGTGGCTGGAGCTGCCCAGCAGAAAAGCATCTGGGTGTTGATCTACTGTGGGCTGAACATGAGCCAGCAGAGTGCCCAGGTGGCCATGGACGCCAACAGCATCCTGGCCTGTGTCAGGAGCAGTGTGGTGAGTAGGACTCAGGAGGTGATCGACCCTCTGGACTGGGCACTGGTGAGGCCCTACTTCAAGTGCTGTGTCCAGTTTTGGGCCCCTCAGGACAGGAGGGACATTGAAGTGCTGGAGCAGATCCAGAGAAGGGGAACGGAGCTGGTGAGGGGTCTGGAGCACAGGTCTGGTGAGGAGGGGCTGAGGGAGCTGGGGGTGTTCAGCCTGGAGAAGAGGAGGCTGAGGGGAGACCTTCTGNAGAATCACTTAGGTTGGAAGAGACCCTCGGGATCATCGAGTCCAACTGTGACTACAACCATTTTGCTAGATTATAAATGAGGACGAGGAATGCAAACCTTTTTACACTTATGTGTTGTACTTTGTCAGAGGGTGTGGTAATGCTGAAAAACCTGGCACAGAGTTCACTTGAGACTCCAGATTTGACTGCATTGTGGTTGAAAAGATTTAGAGTCTCTTTTGGAAGTTACTTGAGGGAGGTACAGCTTTCCTGTGCATTTTGTACTTAAATTCTGACTGTAATGGTGCCGGGTCCTGCCCCTGGGTCACACCAAAGCCATGGATGCTCCAGGCTGGAAGAGTGGCTGGAGCTGCCCAGCAGAAAAGCATCTGGGTGTTGATCTACTGTGGGCTGAACATGAGCCAGCAGAGTGCCCAGGTGGCCATGGACGCCAACAGCATCCTGGCCTGTGTCAGGAGCAGTGTGGTGAGTAGGACTCAGGAGGTGATCGACCCTCTGGACTGGGCACTGGTGAGGCCCTGCTTCAAGTGCTGTGTCCAGTTTTGGGCCCCTCAGGACAGGAGGGACATTGAAGTGCTGGAGCAGATCCAGAGAAGGGGAACGGAGCTGGTGAGGGGTCTGGAGCACAGGTCTGGTGAGGAGGGGCTGAGGGAGCTGGGGGTGTTCAGCCTGGAGAAGAGGAGGCTGAGGGGAGACCTTCTGGCTCTCTCCAACTCCCTGAAAGGAGGGTGTAGCCGGGGGGGGGGGCGGTCTCTTCTCCCAAGGAACAGGACAAAAGGAAATGGCCTCAAGTTGTGTCATGGGAGGTTCAGATTGGACATGAGGAAAAATTTTTCCATGGAAAGTGTTATTAAGCCTTGGAAAGGGCTGCCCAGGGCAGGGGTTGAGGCACCATCCCTGGAGGGATTTAAAAGACGGGTTGACATAGAGCTTAGAGACATGGTTTAGTGATGGCTCTTTGTCAAAGTTAGGTTGATGGTTGGACTCAATGGTCTTAAAGGTCCCTTCAAACCTAGACAATTCTATGATTCTCCACAATTTCTAAAATCAGAGCAAATATTAATAATCCTTAATAGACCTTTTAACTAAATTCAAAGTAAAGTTGCAGGATTAAATAACTGAAAGCTGTGCGAATCCCACTGGGTATGCAGACCGTACTGGATACGGTTGCTGTGCGGGTGATGTGACTGTCCCACCTCTTGCTCTGTGCCAGTCATTCCTTTGGGTAATGCACTGGGTGGGGTGCAGCGAGTCAAGAGTTCCTTCTGACCACCCAAGATACTATTGGGTTTTGCCTCCCTCGCATTTAAAAGGGCTTGTGGAGGCCAGAAAGACTGGAAGCCTCTGCTGTTTTGTGCAGTCTTATAAGAGAGTTCGCAGGTAGCAAACACGTCGTGGTGCTTTGACACCAGAGACCATAAACCTTCTCGTCATCTTTGTGAGAAGGGATCACAAGGAAATGTGCTGATGCCGAAGGGGAAGGGTGAGGGGGCAGAGGCAGGAGGCAGCTTTCCACCAATTCTAAGCTCAACTCCTAAAAAAGATCATGGGCTTTGAGGATTTGGGGCTTTTGCCTAAGGTGTACTTACCTTTCAGGATATATGTCACCTGGGCCCAACCGTACACACTCTTCCAGTCTGGCACATTGTCATCACCCTGGCTGAAAGATACTGTTTTCATGGCTTGAAAGCTTCCAGCCTGCCACAGGCTTTAACAAATGTCTGTTTACAAACCACTTTCCTTGCTTGCTGGTTTCAGATTTGAGCATTGATGCCATGGATGTAGCAGGAGAGCAGCAGCTGGATGTAGAGCACAATCTGTTTAAGCAGCGTTTGGATAAAGCTGGCAATCGTGTGACTCCAGAGGCCGAGAGACATGGTAAGATGCTCTTCTGCCTTTCTTGGATGGATGCTCTTCCACCACTGCATGCCCGTTTTGGGATACACAGGAGCAAATGACAGTTGAAAAGCATTGAAAAATCATAAACTCTTGAAGAGTTTGTAGCACCCAAATCATTGAACTGGCAGATTAGATGAACTTCTGCTATACTTTTTGTGAGGCAAACCTTTGCCTGGTCTTATGGGGGACTGTAGTCTCACTAGGGAGTCACGGGTGCATTTCAGGAATAAAGCTGTGGAGTTAATGGGTTTTTATGACTAGAAATCATGCATCTGGTCTGGCAAAACTTGGCTTTGTATCTTTAAATCACAGTGGGCTGACAAACGTGACAGCCTGGTTAGAGAAAAGAGCCTCCCTCCAGGGAAGACTCCAATGGCTCAACCCTTAAGCCTAAACTTGCACCTTAGTATGTGTACTTTGTGTTAGTGCACACCTGATAAATATATTTTAGTTGGCTTCTCAATTACAAGTTGTAGTTAGTGGTTCTTGGCTACATAAACCTCTCCTCTACGTTTTTTACACGTTATGACACAATGCTGAACTTGGACACAAACCAGAAATGATTCTGGCAGTGTTGCAGTCTAACAGGAGTGCTGCCCTCAGTTTGCCTTTCCGATGCATGAGCTCCTTGTTACCTTTCCTGGGCACTAGGGTAGTTCTGCACGTTAGCATGAACTAAATTTGTGATTTGTATCACTCAGATTTAACTTTTCTAGGCTTGGCGTTGAAAGGCTAAGCTAAGGGTTCTTCCTGCTGTGTCACTTAGCATCCTGTCTGCATTCAGGGGGTTTGGCATTACAAACTTAATGTCTGGGAACAAAACCAGCTTTTCTGTGTCTAATTCTCTGTTAACACATGTAGGCCTCTGCCTTACTTGCCTTGCCATCTTCCATTGGGATTACTCTAAGATGGTTGCTCTGGTTCTTTAGATAACCGATGGAGAGGAAGAGAAGCTTGCAGGGAGCAAACTGTCTCACCCGAAAGAGGCAGTTGACAAGATAGCAGATGCTTTACCTGCAGCAAGCAGTTTCCTCTGCAGTCTGGAAAAAGCACACAGCTATTTGGTTTCCATCATTCATGTTGCAAGTTAAATGAGAAGTATAAACTCATCTTCATTACCCTCTGATTGTCAGTTTCTATCAGTACCACTGAGATTTAGGCCATTATGTAAATGGCAGCTGTAGCAGTGTTGACCTTAAATCAAGGCCCCAGGGTTTCAAGGCTAGGTTGTACGGGGGTTTGAGCAACCTGATCTAGTTGGATGTGGCCAAGGCCATGGCCAGGTATTGGAAGTAGATGGTCTTTAAGGTTCCTTCTAACTTCAACCATTCTGTGATTCTATGAAATTTAGTAAAGCATACCCAAATTTTATGGAGAAGTGTCTGCAGGCTTTTCCTAACCATAGTTACAGGAAAATAGTTGATAGCTTAATGATTTTTATGATAGGTTGCATTCTTGGATCTTATCTAATTAATTTCCATTGAATGACAATAAGTGGTTGGATTCCTCATAATATTTTATCCCCTCAGCAGTGTATGACTATGCACCTCATCACCTTCCCCAGCATTACTTATCCAAGGAACCACCTTCTCAAGGCTTATAGAGGGTGGTGCAGAAGTGCCTAGGTGGTGAGCTGAAGAGGGCTTTTGTAACCCAGCACACTTGGTGCTGTCCTTCAGTGTTTGAGATGAAACAGCCTGATTTCAAGGGAGCCTCTTACAGTAACAGCCAATATTTTTGAAAATTGTAAATGCGGAATTCCTTGTGTCACTTATTCCTAACTCCAAAATTTGCAGGCCTTTGATACTTGTTTTGGTTCTGGACAAAATGGAAGTCCTGTTGGCGAGTTTTCTGTAGGCGTCTCCGCTCCCTTGGTGGGTTTCAGCTCTCATTTCCTCTGTTAAGTCACTCTTCAGGATTCCTCACATAAGAACATAAAGCTGCATGAGCTTGTGCCCCAGCCATGCTGTGGCTGCACGTTCAACACGTGTGTGACACAGATACTGGCAGAATTGTTAAGTCACAAAAAAGGCAGGAATCCCTTGGAGATCTCTGGCAAGCGGCGATTAACGGATGTGCTGTGTCAGCATTGTCATCCTGGACAGCCGGGTGTCAGTTGTCCACTTGGGAGACTCCTACTCTGACCTTGTTCCACTGCAATATAGAACTGTTCCCTGCCTGTCTCGGGGCAGGACTGTGTGTGCGCTGTTGACTGCAGTTAAAAGCTCTTTGAAATTCTGTCTGTGTAACAGGCCCTGCCCCAGTTCCAACCTACCGACTGGGTCTGCTTTAGACAGCCTTTTAACAAAGCACCTGGCCACTGCTATGGCAAGGCTTACAGAGAGCCAGTTCCTTCTGTGGCAGATGTTCTTGAAATGACAAATGCTGTTGTGTTTCTTGGTCTTACTTCACAGCTCACCAGGGTCTGTGCATTCCATTTCAGGTGGGCTGTGCATGCAGGGTGTGCAGCTTCCAGCACAGAATCATTGTGTTCATGTGTAGAATAAACCAAGAGTACAATATAGCATTTCTAGACACTCCTCATCACTTTGAATCCTCTTCTGTCTTAGAGCTGGGTAAGGAAGAAGAAAAAGTGTTTGATCCAAACTCTTTGGATGCCGATCGCTGTGAGAGCTGTTACGGGGCAGAGTCAGAGGATATTCGGTAACTTTACACCTTTTTGTACCTACAGTTACCTTGCATGCACTTTTTTTTCCCCAAATGTCTGTGAAGGTCTGTGCAGTGAAACCCCCCTGGGCACGTGTTCAGAGAGTGCTGAGAACTGGTATGGCGTTGGTACACCTGTGGAAGCTGCACTCCTGATTGTTCAGGACGGGCAGAGTTAATGGAATGGAATGGAATGGAATGGAATGTTTATGGGGTTATTTGGTGTCCAAAGGGGAGCTGTGTAAATTATTGTACAGTTATCTGAGTTCTCTTGGAATAAAACCTGGGTAAGGCTTTGCCTTCTGTAAGGCTTTGCATCCTTACAGGAGCAAACACCAGACATTTATCATTTACACAAACAACAGTTGTAATTTGGTGTCTCTCCTCCCTCCTACCCACAAATTCCATGTTTCCACAGTAGCCCGTGGGTTCTGGACCATCTTTTGCTGTTATCCTCTCTGTACTATCTTGGTTGTCTCATCCATCAAGTTGGGTCCTTCCCCAGAGATGTTTCCATCTTGAGGGATTAATGATTACAGCCTTCAGCTTTTTATTTGGTCCAGCAAAACATGGAACCAAGAAAAAAAATGATTTTTCCAGTGACCAAAATGTTCCAGAGGTAGAAAAATAACGATGAAAGTTTGCCATTAACCCTCCTTGCCATTTTGACAGTCGTGGCCTGAAAACAGAGAGAAGGAGGAATAGAAATAAGCAGGTGCTTTGCTCACCCAGGGAGGTTCCAAACCACTCAGAACTGTGGGACACTGGTGTCATTTTTGTAGCTTTGTTTTTTTGCCAAGGAGTGTCTTGGCTGTTTAAACAGACAGGCAAAGACCCTCCTCAGGCTGAAGCACTGCGTTCAACCAGCTTGCATCCTTCTGCCAAAATCTCAAACAGTCCATCCAGAAGCTGGAGCTCCTTCAGGAGCGTTAGGCCAGCTCTCAGGATCCGCTCCCTGATGCTTGCTTTATTACTTTATGGAAGAAAAATCCACCAGAGATTCGAGTCCTGAGCTGGGGCATCTCTTTGTGGCGGTGAAGATGGTAAGATGGTGCTTGTGCTTTTGCAGGTGTTGTAATACTTGCGACGATGTCAGAGAAGCTTACAGGCGGCGAGGCTGGGCCTTCAAGAACCCAGATACCATAGAGCAGTGCAAAAGGGAAGGGTTTAGCCAGAAAATGCAAGAACAGAAGAATGAGGGCTGCCAAGTGTATGGTTTCCTAGAGGTCAACAAGGTGAGAGATGGATCTTGCTGTGAACCTGCTGCATTGTGGTGATGACTGTGAAAAGGCAGAGTCGGGACGTTCCTCTTCTTTTCCAGCTTTAGGTGTTCGTGGGACTGTAATATAATAACCCTGGGCTCAGCAGGGTCCTTGTGCCTCTAACAGGAGAGCTGGGGGAAACGGTGGGAAGGGGCTAATTCTGTGTTTGGTTGTGTGGGCTGGTCGGAAGCACATCGGCTGGAGCAGCTTAGCTTTTCCTACCGACTGCTAGGGAGTCTGTGCCGGGCTTTCTGGAGGAAGAGAGGCAGCTTCTTTGAGGTGAGATTGTCCCGTCTGCCCTAATAGCCTGAAAGCAGAGACCACCAGAGGATGCTGGAGGAGGTCCTTGCCTGTTTGAACAGCCAAGACACTCCTTGCCAGCAGAGGTGCTAGAGAGAGTGAAATGTTGTCTTATTTAGAAAACCAGTAGAAGCACAACTATTGGAGTTGGTAGTCAGAGCTGAAAATCAGAGAGGTGGGGTTTGTAACTGGTGTATGAAAATCTCATGCTAATGAGATATAATGAGATTTACCAGGTAACCATGTAATTACCCTGTCATTTGGTGGGTTACTAAACCTGGAATGGTTGGACATGCAGGTTACCCACCCAAGTACATTCTAGATGTCAGACCCAGGCCATTTGTTTTCTTTTCTTTAACTCAAACTATTTTATCTTTTAATGCCTCTGTAAACTCTTCCTGTAGACCATGGTCTTTGTTCCTGGAAAGTAAACCTGTTACTCACAAAGTCAAACCCTGTGGTTTGAGCATCATCACAGCTACTGAAGTGTTAGGGTTCCCTCACAAAGTGTGATGACTGGGGAAGATTCAAAGGGGAAGGCGGGGTCCAGCCCTGGGTGTCAGGGGAAATTCCTGGAGGCCGTCCTTACACACTTGGGATTCCGCCCGTCCCTTTTCTCGCCACGTTCAGTTAACAGAAGCAGCAGGTTTGGACTGAATTAAGCTGTAATTAGCCCCTGAGCTTGGGACATTAAATGTGTGTGTGGGAGAGTGTGTATGACTGCTGGCAAGTGGCAGTGAGGACTGGCACCTACTGTCCAGATCCCTTCCAGATTCCAGGCTGAAATTTTAACAACATTTTGTCTTTTGGGGTTGGAGGTTTTGAGGTATGTTGGGGTTTTTGTAGGTATAGTGCTTTATTTTTGCTTGCAGCTCATTTTCATGGGGGTGTACATCAGACCACTGTTGTTTATTGCAGGTTTTTGCTGAGGTTTCTGCCCTGCTCACTCTCCCTCTCAGTGACTTTATGTACTAATTTACCGCTTTTTGTTTCCTGCAACAGCAGTCAATTCCCTCCCAATAGCTTAATTTCTGCTTCACATTTTTATGTTCACTAAAATAATCTACCTACAACAGCTATTATCAACATCAGTATGTAATTATGGCTTTCCAGGTGACTGCCTGTGGGGAAGAGGAGAGATGATTTTCTCTGTTAGGGCACTGTCTGCTGACACTGTCACCTGCGAGAATGAGTTGCTTGGCGTATACCTTGTTAAATAAACATGGAAAGACCCAACACCAGGACAGCTGCGTTATTTATATAGGTGCAGACCTTTTAATGAAAGATTGCTGTCTCCTGCAGGTAGCTGGAAATTTCCACTTTGCACCAGGAAAAAGCTTCCAGCAGTCTCACGTACACGGTAAAGTATTTTCTTCTTCTTATTGTGACCTTTAGCTTCCAAGTGTACCTGATAATTTTCTTTTAATGTCTTTCTAGTGCTGTCCCTAATAAAGACAAGGGGGAGGACATTGTAGAATTTTTGTTGCAGAGGCTTAGAGCTATCACAAATAGAACAGTGGTTTCTGGAGGGGCTGACACACAGGAGTGTGGAAGAACTTGGAGGAGGATGTTTCTGGCCAGTCTCTCAGTCTCACTTGTTCCACAAAACTTTGCTGCTCTGCTGTAGAACAGCCTCAAGAAGGGGTTCAGTTCAGGACCTGGACATCATTTTCTCTGGAAGGGATATTTTGGAGAATACCTCAGGAGAATTTTAAAACAATTCAGAACTTTGGAGTAAAATGTAAGTTGTAAAGGACTTCCTTAAGTACATATAGGCAGATAAATACACACAGCAGCTGGAGCGATAGAGGTAGTTCATAGAATCCTAGAACAGTTTGGGTTGGAAGGGACCCATAAAGGCCATTTGGTCCAATTCCCCTGCCATAAGCAGGGACACCTCCAGCCAGACCAGGTTGCTCAGAGCCCTGTCCAACCTGGAATGTTTCCAGGGATGGGGCAGCCACCACCTCTCTTGGCAACCTGGGCCAGTGTTTCACCACCCTCGTGGTAAAGGAGGTTTTATATCTAGTCTGAATCTACTCTCCTTGAGTTTAAAACCATTACTCCTTCTTCAGTCCCTGCAGGCCCTGCTTGCCAGGCACAGAAGTGAGGTGTCTACATCATTCAATTCCCTTAGACTCTGGGATGCAGAGACTTCAGGATCCTTTTCTTGTACGTGAGGCTGAGACTGTTTTCTGCCTCAGTACAACCTTTTGTTTGGGGTGGGGTTTTTTGTTTGCAGGAAGAAGGTATATTTTTCCCCTTTAATTGCAGATAAAGAACTTGACTAATATTAGTCAGAGAACAGAGCTCTGTGAGATACTTCCAGGGGAACTCTGCAAAGATCTCATTTCTACACAAGAACTTAGGACTGTTACATTAATGCTCAGTCTTATTAATTCATTTAACAGATTGTCATGCAGGATAACAGTGCCAAAGAGAAGCCTGAATATTCCAAGATGTTACCTTCAAAAACCACACTAGCAATCCAATCAAAGTGATAATTTTACTAGAGCTCTTTGATACAAAACTGTAGTGGCTGATGGTGTTTTTGCTACTGCCTCGTATCCCCTGCCAGTTTGATCCAGCAGAGAGCAGGGGAGTGGCCAAGACTGTCAGTTCTGTGGCACTGCTCACCCTGCCCGCTGTCGGAGTAGCGATACCACGTGTGTACAGCTGGTGGTCAGACCTGAGTCCATACTGTTGTTTCTTCGGTGCTGGTGGCAGCACACCAGCTTCTGGGGGGTTGGGCTGTCACTCTGTCCTATTAGTGATTTTTAATCCACCTCCAGCTGCGGAGTTTGTACATTGTCCTGACAGCGCCAAGGGTCCTCTTCAGAAGCACTTAGTAAATCTGGCCCTAAATGTAATCCTGAGCTGAGCTTCTGAACCTCTGTCACAGGCTGGGTGTCAGCATCTCCAGGGCTCTATCTTCTCTCCTGGGTAGAAGCAAATCGAAACTGTGCTTTTCACAAAGTAGATTAAGAAGTATGAGGAGAGGCTGGGTAACAGACGAGCAAACCAGAACCAGCGCTGACTCAGGTGCTGTTCTGAATCATTTCTGTTCAGTTATGTAAGCTTTAATTTTGTGTAGCTCATTCTTTGTGTCCTTTTCTTTTGTTGAGTAGCTGAGACTTTCTCAGAAAAATGCATTACCCAAATCTTATGTGACTCTAGACTTATTTTTTAAATATCCTCATACCATGTAACATTAATGATGTAAAGATGCCCAGTGTTCCCCTGGTTATGTATCTATACATTCACTTTTTTTTCTGAAGTTCACCTTCCTATCTTTATACACCAGTCATGTGTCTGAAGGAACTGAAAACACTGCAAGTGCTGACAAACATTTCCAGGTGGAGGAGTTGGGGGGGAGTGAAGAGCTTGTCTATTTGTAAGAAAAAAACGGTTTTGTTTGTTTTGTCTCTGCCCACATGAATGTTAAATCCAGGTGAGATGATTTCACTTACCCCTGTGTGTAAACTTCGGTCTCATGTTCTTCTGATACTGTTTCCACACTTATATATTGTTCTGCACAATCGTTAAATCAAGGATTCCTTTTGGTTTCTCACAAGCCCCAGGCCCTGAGGGAAGTGCAGTTTGGAAATTGAGGGGGGTGTACTTTTGTCCTTAGATAACTGAAGAGAACGGTCCGGCTGTGCTGGGTTGATGCAACTTTTTGTCCATCCATATTCACATTTCCAGTATACCTAACTGGAAGACTCGAGACTAGGGAAAGTTTGAGCCCTATTATACCACTAAAAGGCAGGTTGCTACTGTGCTTTCCCTCCTGGCTGGAGTAAGGAGATGCTGTGTTCTCCTCAGCTGACTGCTGGAGGCTGAGTGCTTTATTCCTGGAGGTATTTCTGCAACATAGACTTTGTTCGGTCTTTATCTTAGTTTTCTTCCTCACTAGATGTCTTAGCGTGTGTTGGTGTTCATTGTTCATCTCAACTCGTTGAAATTGTTGTCTCTAGGAGAATTCATGTGGCTGATCCAATGCCTTTGTGCCACCTGTAACAGTTAATTACCCTTTAGTAAATCCCCGGATCGTGCTTCTTGGACTGGTGCTGCCTCTGTCTGTCCTTTGTGTGCTGTGTTCCCAGGGAATTCCAGCTGAAGTTTTGTGCATGTGCTTTTGAAGCAAGCAGCAATACTGATTTTCATCCCAAGTTATTGAAAGCATTGAAAACTGGTAGCTTTAAGCCTGCACCATGATGGTTGGTCTTCGGTGTCAGAGGAGACCCCCGCTCCTGAATTTCAGACCAGCTGTAAATGCTCTGGTCTTGTTCCTCAGCTTGTCTGTGATCCAGTTGCACTGAGATACCCCAGGTCTTTAGGAGGAGGACTGAAAGAGGCCACGAGGAGGACTGAAGCACTTCCAAGCAGACGTTTTGGCCCTGAAATTAGTAGTGCTGGTTCTCCTGCAGCAAGGGAAAATCGAGTCAAACATTACTGGTATTGACAGCCTTCTTTTCCAAGCGACACAGCCTCAAGCCCTGCTTCTTCATGTGGTGCCAGCTGAGATTGGGCTCCCTTCACCGGTGTTTGCTCCACAGGCTTTGAATCCCCGACTGAGATTTGGGGTTCAGTTTGTGCAGGGTGCTGCAGGTTTTGGTGAAGTTCTCTTTCACGTGTGCCCCTGTAAGGACGGCCTCCCGAATCACTGTGCCTGATTGTGATTCTGCATAGTCTTTTCCTCGCAGCAGTTCACACCTCTCTTGCCTTTCTGCCTCAGAGAAATGATTGAATGATCTAGTTTTCTAACCTCCTGGGGAGTACGTTTCAGGAGCTGCTGCTGCTGCCTCTGTCCATGCAGCAACCACCTCCTGCTTCAGCCATGGTGGTTGGCAGCAAGTCTCCAACATGTGGAAGACAAACCTTAGTGATAGGTAGTCAGGAGAGAGGTGATAGTCACATCACTTCCTTCCTCCTTGCCATATTTCTTCTAGTCAAGGGGAAGCTGAGGATTCTCATTCATCCTTTAGTTTATCTTTGGACCATTCTGTTACTGAGGTGTCATCATCCCTGTTTTTCAGGGAAGACATTGCCCATCAGGCTTTACTGACAGCCAGAGAGCTTTTCAGGATTCCTTAAAATATATCATTAAATTCATTCAATTATCTGGAAAAGAAGCTGTCGGTGATGACAACATCCAGGGCGTTCTCTCTCGATGGTGTGATGGTTTCTGGGGATGAAACCGTTCTGCCCGTGGTGTGAATTTTGTGGTTTTCTCACAGCCTGCATGATCAACCAGGAGAGCAAAGTCCTCTTTGAAGGTGCTATTTTTGTGATTACCCTTTGTTTTCCTCCACATGCCTGGTGATTATCGTGGAAGGGGTAAACCCAAGTAAGCAGCAATTGGAGATGGTGGTGGTTTTGGAAAAGGAGCCGCACACCTAGAGTCACCAGACTTTGCCTAGAAATACGTGAAGTTTAGCTCGCTCTCCAGGAGCACAAATTCAGTTGTCAGTTGTACATCTTCATTAATGTTCTGCCTACGTACTTAAGGGAGAGTTTATTCCCTTTTCTACTAGATACTTCTTTGGCAGCCAGAATCTATTTGAAGACATCCTCGGACACTATGCATGACCCCTAATACCCTCTCTATGTACATACTTGTTAGTGTTTTGAATGCTGAATTGCACAAGGACTTACTGTCTGTGGCTGAAGGCTGATTGTTGGTTTTGGCATCTTCTAATTGGCAAACAGAAGTGACACTAATTCTTTTTGTTTTCACTGGAGTCTTACTAGTTAGGGGACTGTTTGTAGTGCACAGACCTTGTACAGATACCAGTTCCTCACCTGAGCTCTTCTCTTGCACATCAGCATTCTTGGAAAAAAAAACAAACAACAACAGGGGACTTAATCTCCATCAGTCAAGGACACCGTTTCAGTGTGGAGGAGATCCAGATCCTCAGCTGATCCACTTGTACAGGGCTCCTTCCACAGAGCGTGTGAGCTCGTTCTACCTTCTGTCCCAAAGCAGTGTCTGCTGTGGAATTACCCGTTTTCATCCCCAGACTGAATACTGAGGCTGAGATTCCTACTTCATCCTGAGCATTGCTGAGGACTTCTTTTTTCACACTGGTGAACTCCTTTGAGTGTGGTTTGTGCTGAAAGCTGCAAAGACTCACCCGTTTCTGTGCAGAGGGACAAACTGTTTTCAAGTTACATGAAGTCTGTCTTGGAGACCACAAAAGTGACATTTCCATTTGTGACTGGGCTATAATGTGTCAGAGTTCAAGTCATACTGGTTGTGGGAATGCCTGATGGTTGTCAGCTTCTCCATACCTCCCACACCAAACCCCATGCTGTTCTAGAAGCAGCACCGGGGAGGTAGCGTTTGGCAAAGTGAATGGAAAATGCTGTGTGAAGGAGCCAAAGCCCACCTCGGGAAGGTGTAAGTCTGTGGCAGTTTCTGGTTAGTCCTGCACAGTGTTGAATGTATGTGAATGGTCTTTCAAAACAAACACAAAAGGAGGTTATTTCATCCCCTTTGAGAGATGCCATCCAACCACAGGTTTCCCCTGCCCACCATCCTTCCAGATAGTCACCTTTGTTGGGACCTTGTGACAGAATGAGCAGAACTGACCTCGTGGCTCACTGCCTTCTCTGTGCATCAGATGTGATGGGAGAAACATCAGGGCTGAGTAATATCACAAACTTGTTACCCAGCTTTGAATGCTCATGGTGAATGGAAACCTTGAGTGCACGCCTGGGTAGCTTTGGGTACTCCTGAAGTGACTTTTCTGTTACCTTAAGACTGAAAAAGAATCTAAATATAACCAGCACTATTACCTGTGTGCTCCTTTAGAGCTCACTTAACATACATGGACACCCCACCACGTTTTTCCTTTTATTGATCAATCCCTGCATTTCTGTTCCCTGTTACTCTTGAAATGATGGCTTGTCCTTGGTCTTTGGCCACCCACACAGCCATTTCACGGGGGCTAGAGAGCACTCCAGTTACACTTCCCCTTTTTGGTAAGAGTTTTAAATGCTGCTCGGTCTGAATCTCTGTATCTTGTCATTTTGAGGATCTGAATATTTCTCTTTTCTCTCCTACTCATTTTTGCAGTGCACGCTGTTGAGAGTAAGTGTTGCTATATCTTTTGTTGTTGTTGTTGTTCCCTAAACTGTTTACTGCAGAACTAATGTAATTTCTGTTATTTGCTGTGCCCCATAAATGTCCTTTGGGAGGAGCTGTTGACCTAGGCTGAGACTTGAGGAGATTTCCTGAGAGCTAAAGAGGAGAGCCATCCCAGGGCATTCTTCCACAGTAAATGAAGTCACCAGATGGAAAAGGCTGAGAATCTTTGTCTTAAACAGTTTTAATATATCAGTGTTGGTGGATTATTCGTCCCTCTGTGCAGATCATGTAACTGAGGCGGGCGTGGTGACCTGCTGGAGAGACTTCTGCCGTTTGAAGTCAGGAAAGATAGTAACTTCATTCAATCTCATTCCTACAACAGGCCAGAGCATTTCTCCTGGGCCTTCGTACGCCAAGCCTGCTGATCTCACAGCTATGGTATGAGATCTTCTGATGGTTTGCAAACTATTGGGTGTTCTAAAGGGTAATTGTAGGATCACAGAGTCTCGGAATGGGTAGAGTTGGAAGGGACCTTAAAGATCATCGAGTTCCAACCCTCCCTGCCGTGGACAGGGACACCTCCCACTACATGGTGGTAATCACAGTGGTTGCTGGTTGAGATGTGATGTTTTGACTCAGTAACACCTGGCAGAAGGCTCTGGCTCTCAGCTTTGCTCCTTCCCTCTTCTCACCGCAGCATTTTGTGTGTTGTTCCCTGCCTCAGTCCGCTCTGTATGATGCATCTTCGTGGCACTGTGCTCCTGTAAGAGATTATCCTCTGGAGAGGTCATCTATAGCTTGATATTTGGGGTCCTGTCTCGCATTGGAGCAACGTGTTTGGGCAGCTGTGTCTTGGGTTTCTTGCAGTCTTAATGTGTTCATTGACAGTCCTGGGTAGCTGTCATTGCTGTTAACCCTGTTTTTACAGGTAAAGAACTGAATTTCAGAGTCTCAGGAGGCCTTGTGGTTGTTCAGGTCAGAAATGCAAGATGGGGAGAAGTCTTCAAAGCAGACAGCAGTTCTTAAAGCTGCATTACTAGAACAGTGAAGAACAGTAGGTTGTATAAAACCAGACAGACTTCTTGGCAAAGCTACTATGTTTTACAGGTGTCTCTGTTTTACCTAGATAGGTGCTGAGCTGCAGTTACACAGAGGCAGGAATGTGTTGCTGTTTATTCAGAAATAAGACTCTGGTCCTAGCTGACAGTCTCTTAAATTGCTCTGTTTCCTCTCTAAGCAGGCTAACTAGCATGTTGTTAAGGAAGCTATGGCTAGCTAAACGTTTCTCTGCAACCTAAGTGTGCTTGGCCTAACCCTCTGTTATCAGAGAGGAATAAACCTCTGGTCTGGGGAAAGACTATTAGAAACTGAACATATAAATTGTGCTTTTTCACAGAGTTGTCAATCATTCATTGGAGAGGAACTTTATCAAAGCTGAGTAACGGGTGTTTTATGTGAGGAAGCCCTGGCTGAGCACTGTGGGTAACTTAAAATGGGTCACACACAGTGTAAACCTGTGTAAGGGGTTAGTTCATCATGGTCTTGCCCAAGTGCTGCCCTTGGATTTCTGTGGGACTGCGCTGTAATGGTAGGGTTTGTCAGCCTTGCTGGACCTCAGCTCCTACCTCATCTGATAACAAATGTGAGTCCCCAAGCGGTAAAGCTGATAAAGCCCAGGATCCTGCCAGGAGGAGCAACCCTGTGCGTTCCTGCAGCTCCATTAACCGTGCTGTGGGCGCTGTGGAGCGGCCCTGGCTGGAGGAACAGCCTCACATAAAGCAAGACTCACCTTTCAGCATGGTACACACGCAGCTGGTGACCAAAAGGAGGGTGGGACAGGAATGAGCCATCCACAGAAAGATGGGGGCACGAAGACTGTTTTATTCATTCCCTCAGTGGTAAGTCCATCCTAAATGCAGAGCCACCAGAGCCAGGATCTCTGCAGAACTTTATTTATTGACTGAAGGTTAGCCTCCTGGCCTCTGTAGAGAGGGCAGACTCCAGGCTTCCCTGCAGGGTTAGCCACTTAACTCTTGATTTAAGTGCAAATAATCCTGCAGCATGAAACAGGGCATTGCTGGTAACAGCTGAGAAAAACAGCGTAGCGTAACCCCAAGGCCACTCCTCCCTTCTTTCCTTTCCCTGTGCACCATTTCACAGCTATTTCCAAACTTTTAGTAGGAATTTCTTTTTAAAAACCAAATGAGTTCTTTAATTCAGTTGCCAGCACAGGGACACAAGCCAGGGTGCTGGTGGCAGCGATAAGCCTGCGTGCCTGGCAGAGACAGCAACAGGAGTATCTGAGGCCAGTGCAGCTCTGAGCCCTCTGTAAGGCAGAACCTCGATTCCCAGGACTGCAGCCTTAGCTCCTGAGCCTGGAACGCTTTGTGACCTGCAGGAGCCTCTCCCCAGGTCGGAGCACTGGGAGAAGTACAGTTCAGGCTTGGCATTTACTTTTCTAACTGTACATCCTCTGGTTTGCATGTCTGTATCTTTAGGTTTAGTAAGGGTTTCCTGTAAATATGAGTAAATCTTCTGGTGTTTTATTGGAAGATGTTCCTAGGATAACAATGAGCTTGCGGCACAATCCTGTTACCCCTTTCAAAGGGGAGGCTGGTTCCATTCCGTTCCTTGGCTTTGCAGCCTGCCCTGTGCCAGACTGTGTATCAAAACCTGTCAAGGGAGCAGAATTACTGATCTTTGTTAATGTGTAGCAGCACTTGGTGATCTGACTCCATCAGCTCCTAAAATAACAGCCCAGGACTTTCTGAAGGGTGTGTTCTTTGCTAGGGTGAAAGGTGAGGTGTGGCTTCCTGAGCCTGTCAATCTACCTGTTACAATGCACCACGGCCTCTGGCGACTTTATTGTGGAGGAGCCATACTGAAACTGAGTTGGTTTATTTTCATCCTGAGACTGATGCTTCTGGCATCCTGTGAAGTCACTTAAGTAGCCACAAAAGCTAGCCATTGTCTCCCATTGCCCAGGTATTTGCCAGATCCCCTCTGGGGTGTGTGCTGCTGCCAGCATCCTCACAGTGCTGTGTGCGGGAGGGGCAGAGGGAGGGGAGGCCAAATTCCCCAATCCCAGCACAGGGGACAGTTGTCTTTGCCACACCAGTGGTTTGCTGACCCTGCTCGGGCCATCCCCATGCAGACCTTTCCTTTCCCTGTGTTCCCTGAGCAGCAGTGAGGAGGCCGATAGCCAGAGCACTGGGGGCTGCTCAGATGACTTCCTTCTTAGAGCACGTGTGTGTGACACCAAGGCACGTGCTGTGCTCAGTTGTTAGTGTAGATCTGGTGTGCCTCTGTGTTTTGCAGTAGTTAGAGGAGTTATGTGTATCAGGTGGTGACTGAGACACCCGTGAAGTTTTCCTTCCTTGCCCCAGGATCTTGTTTTCACCCTAGATCAGGATATGTTCAGTGAGGACTGGAATACTTAATCCGAATTAACCCCAAGTTAGTCACTTTCCTTCGCTCTGGCAGTGTCTGTGTCGGGAGGGGAACTGCAGCAGTTTTATCTATCACATGCCCTCCTGTGAGTAAGAGAGAAACTCACTGGTTTTCGTGCCATTTAGACTGCGATGGGAACGGGAGTTAGAGTAATGTAAGTGGATAAGCTTGTTTCCACAGCCTGAACTACATTGTTGAACTTCTTCTATTACAGTTCACGATCTGCAGAGCTTCGGACTTGACAATGTAAGTGTTTTCAAGGTGGTGTTCTAGTTCTCTTGGTCTGTTTTCCATCTGGATTTCCCTGCTTTTGCCACACTGAGATCCTAGTGTACTGATCCAGCTGGATTCGTATACGTAAGGTTGAGCAGATCCTGGAACCTGCTTTCACACAGGGTTCTGAGGTATGATCTGGGACATATATATACATGTTGCTTGGCAAGCTTGTTCTCTTCTTCCTGAGACTGCCTTGCTCCTTAGTCTGCACTTCCCAGTTTCCTACGGTTGACGCTTTCCCGACTGCCTCTGGATCTGCTGGAGTTCAGACTGTGCTGGGAGGGAAGCGGATGGTGCGGCACCGAGGCAGCATGGTGCTCCATCGGCAGGGAGAGGAATGGGTGGGCGAGCCTGCTCTGTAGATTGGAGGGAAGGGCACTGGGATCTGGGGATTTCCAACAGGAAAGGGAGAAATTCCAAATCTCTGAATCTTCCATGAGTAAACAAGAAGAGCAAGTGCTTTGGAGTTTGCTGTTAGGACACGCAGAGTAAGGGAGTTTGTTTCTGTTCCAGAGCTGCACTTAGAAAAAGAAAATGCAAATAATCAACTTTCAAGCCCTTAGCTTGCCCCTGGGGTGCTGTGCTGCTGTTTTGAGTTACTGCAACGAATGTTTCAGATCAATATGACACACTATATCAAACATCTCTCATTTGGAAGGGATTATCCAGGCATTGTGAACCCTCTGGATGGGACAGATGTCACTGCACAGCAAGGTAAAAGCCAGCTGAGAGAAATCCCTCTGTTAACAAGTGTTAGAAGAGAACAGGCACAAAGTTCCAGGTCTTTACCAAGAACCTTGACAGCACTGCATAAACCGCAGGTGACTCCACCTTGTGCCCTCTGCAATGTGTGTCTCCGTTCGTGGTTTGTCTCCACTCGTGCTGGAGCGAGGGCAGAGGAGGGCAACGAAGCTGGTGAGAGGCCTGGAGAACAAGGCGTATGAGGATCGATTGAGGGAGTTGGGATTGTTTAGTTTGAGGAAGAGGAGGCTGAGGGGAGACCTCATCACTCTCTACAACTGCTTGAAAGGGCATTGCAGAGAGGTTGGTGCTGGTCTCTTCTCAGGGGCAATGAGCGACAGGACAAGAGGGAATATTGTCAAATACAAACATTTCCATGTACTAGACTAAACATTTTCAAGAGGTTGTACTGGTAAAACTGTAGCAGGGTAACTTTCACAGAATGTTTTCAATTTAGTCAAGGCCAAGATAACAGTAGTTTTGGTTTTGTTTGGAACAGGAATGAGATTTGCTTTGGCCAAAGGAAAACTCCTGTCAGACATGAACTTGACTGTCCTTGAAAGCCTCCAGGAGCTCTTGCACAGAGAACTGTTCCCTGACAGCTGGAACAAAGCCAGCTTGTCTACCTAACTTGGCAGTTAAGTTTCCCAGCTCTTTGCCAATTACTAATTGCATCTCTCTGGCTTTGCTTACAGCTTCCATGATGTTTCAGTATTTTGTCAAGGTGGTCCCCACTGTGTATATGAAAGTAGATGGTGAAGTAAGTACCGTTATTTTCCCCTTTTCCTTTGGCAAATGAAAGTGGTCAGACTTTGTCCTCGTGTTCTGACACTGACTGTATCTGACCTCTGATGGAAACAACACAATCTGTTTGACTTTCTTCATCTAACACCCCAGTAAGAATAGCATTGTCTATGGTGTATGGTTGTCTGTAATGCTGCAGCAGTGATGAAGCAGATTTCAGCCTACTCCATCCCACCTAGATCAAAGTGACTGTGCCATTTTCATCATGTTCCCTCATGAATCCTTCCTAGTGCACACTCAGGAAAAGGGGAAGCAGAAAGGAGAACCCAAAGATGTTCTTTGGAGACTAACCTGAGATCACTCAGCTTGTCTCCAGTTTGAAAACCCCTGTAGCCGCCAAAAGAGCGGTAGATTTCCAGCCCTGCTTTCAGAATACATCTTTCTTTCAGGACAGGTAAGATAAATGACTGAGGAGACACTGGGGTGAGATGAAGATCCTAGGAACAGACACAAACTTTTGCTCTCTTCTGAGGCCAACCCGAGGGGGCAGAAAGAAGAGGAGATTTCTTTCTTTTGTTTGGAAGCTTCTGTTTTGGTGGCTGTGGTTTCACAGGGGGTCTCAGGAGCTACAAAGAGTCCCTTTTTAAAAAACAGAAGGCACCTGTCAGCTGTTGTTGTTTGGAGCCCCACAGTCCTAGGGCAGCAGAATGATGTAAGCTGTTAGGTTTCTTTTGCAAAGAAAACTCCAGCAGAGGCAGCAGCTCTGCCGTTGTGTGGACTTCACCACCAGTGCTGCCCTTGCCTGACCCCACGCAGAAGAGGCAGATGCAGCATGCCCTGGGCCCTCCGTGAAGGCTCATGTACGAGACGGCTTATCTCCCGGCTTGCGTTCCCTGTCTTCTGTCCCACCTGGGTGGCACATGCCCAGCTTCACTCCTGCGCCAAACCCCTTTCCTCTGAAGTGAGGTTCCAGGGCACGTTCAGTGCAAGGACTGATCTACACGTGGATGAGTCGATGCCAGAACTCGACTCTCTTGTCCCATGCAGTTTTATAGCTGTGCAAGGCCGTCGCGCTGGGAACCCTTACTGCTCAAACTCCGGCCGCTCCGGGGCATGTACCTGGCGTGTGTATCCTTGCAATGAGAAGAACGTGCTACTGCACATCCATCCACACAACCTTCATGCTGTTTTAGGCACTAAGAAATGTAACTCACCAGCAGCTTATTGGTTACATCAGTTATGGGGTACATGAGCCCCGAATCTGAGGAGCCACGTGACCGCAGCAGATGCAATTCAAGCAAAGCTGTGCCAGAGTGGTGTGTGCAGAGGAATCCAACAGAGTCCTTTGGAAAGGCTGATGGAGTTTGCATTTCTTCATCTGCCCTGGAGATTGAAACCTTTTGCAAGACTCGGTTCTCATGTGGTAAATCCTTATGTGGGGCACTCTTTCTTCAGTCCCCTGCCGAGACTGGACCCGTCCGTTTTCTCCTGGAAGTTGGATTCAGGTTACTCGCTACGAGGCGATGCTGGGAGAACCTTCAGACAATGTTGGAACCTCATTCTGCTTGGATTCAGGATGCCTCTGCAGTTCCTGTGGAGGGTTGAAATGCCTGAAGTACAAAGCATAGTTAATAGGAGCCCTGTTCTTGTGGCCACCTCCCAGTGCCATAAGTCACCATGGCTTCTGTTTCTCTTGATGAAACCTCTCATTCTACTGTAGAGCTGTTGTGTGGATTTTAAAGGACTTCTCTGTCAAAACAATTGCTTTTTAGTAGTCACCAGGAGAGGAATCCATGCAAACTATAGTGCTTACACCTAGAGTAACCATGGATCCTGGTATGCTGCCAGATATATACCAGGGGCTGTGTTACACATTCAGTACTTGGAACCCCCAAGTGTGGAATTTGGTAAAGAAACTTTCTCAGCTTGGACTGTAATGTATGTCAGATAGCTTATTAGGGCAGAAACCACACTAATTGCTCTGAGAATAGGACTGGTATGAACAACGTGTAGACAAACAGGGTGCAGAAGGATGCTGCAGGGTGATCTTCACTCATAAAGATGGGCAATCGGTCCTTCTGCAGCCCTGGCACTCTTATGCTTTTATGTAGTATTTTCTTTTTTCTCACCCTCAAATGCATAGGGCTTTCTCACATCAGTGCTTTCTTCTTGGAGCATCCTTAGGAGAACTATACTTTGGTAGAGGCTGACATGGACTTGGGGTTGAGAAGTTATCATACAGCTTATGCCATTACTTGCCAGCAGAGACCAAAACAGTCCAAGCCTGCTGACTGATGCAGCGCTCATCCTTTGGGCTAGCTGGGGCTCTAACTGGTGTCCTGTAGTAACACTAGACCTGATTCTGATGGTGCTCTTTATGGCTGTTTTTACACCCCACTGTCAGGCCCCCCCCAGCTGAGTGGGCAGGGTTATGATCTGTAGGGTTCTCTGAACCCCTGGTTCAGTCCCGTTTCTGTTCCGCGTTAACAAAACGTTTGCTGTGTTTGTTGCCTGCTAGGTGGTAAGGACTAACCAGTTTTCGGTTACACGGCATGAGAAGATAGCCAACGGGCTACTGGGAGACCAGGGCCTGCCTGGTGTGTTTGTGCTCTATGAACTTTCACCCATGATGGTGAAGCTGACGGAGAAACACAGGTAAGAGACGGTTCAGTCTATTCCATTGACCCTCCATCGATACTGCCGTTCGGCAAAGCCTAGCACTCCAGCCTCGCTTAGACAGTACAGTGCAGATGCTTGAAAGCCACCCCGGCCCCTTTGCCTCCCTGGAGAGGAAGAGGCCCACCCAGCTGCCCTTCCTCTCGGTGTGAACATCTGAAATGGCTTTGGGGTTTCCTGATATTACCTGAAGTGTTTTAGTGCAGTATCGAGCTGGAGCAGGAAGTGGGTGCAGCGAGCAGCAGTCTGGTTCTCAGTGCAGGCTGATTTCTTCAAAGCCTTTTTTTTTTTTTCAAAGGGAAGAGCAGATTTATGTAGCATACCCACCCTACCTACCACAACACCCACACTGATCCATCCTGGTTGCTTACTCTGCCTTTGCTGTGGCTTTTCTGCATGTCCTAGTCAAGGTGGAACCTCTTCCACAGCTTGCTTGCTTTCCATTAATCACAGGGGTGTGATTGCAGGGCACTGGAAGAGGCTGTAGCTCTCTTGTCTTTTAGCATGGTGGTGAGGGATGGCCAGTGTCTGTACCTTAACATGCATCAGTGTGTGCTATGGGATTTAGTTTTCATGTTACAACAGCCCGCTCTGCATTCTGTCTGGGTAGGAATGGGTGGAATCTTAGGGTTTAAAAGGCCATGCTTTAGGTTTACCAATTCCATACTTGCCTCCCGGTTGCCATTGAGCTGGTTGCTCTGTTGCTAGTGAAGGTATCGGTGACAAACGCCGTTCTGTAGCCAACAGGAGTTACTTGACTGTTACAGCTGTGAACTGCCAGCTGTTCCTATTTATATCATGCTTACTTGTGTGCTATGATGACCATTGTGGTATTTATGACTTGGTTTAGGTAGTTGTTACTGAGCTGACACTGATACCTGAGCTCATGCTGGTTGTTCAAATTCTTTGTCTCCTTCTAGGTCCTTCACACACTTTCTCACAGGAGTTTGTGCCATCGTTGGAGGCATATTTACAGGTACTGCACCTTTCAATATTTTTTCTCTCTGAAGTGTAAGCATTTGCCTTCTTACTCTTTCTAAAGTCTGCGTGGCTGGTAATAAATCCCTCTTTGACAGGGAGAGATGACTTCAGCCTTCAGGATGGGAGGTAGCATCTTCTGCAGAGCCCTGGGAGGGGCACCAGGTTGCTACTGCAGACTTCCAAGATGCTGTAGATGATGTAGACCTATTAAAATATTTTATTTAATGAAATATTTCATTATAATGTAGACCTGTCATAATATTTCATTTTGATGCCCTACAGGACTTTTTCTTTTTTTTTTTTTTTAATAACGCAGCCTTTCACATAACTTTTGAATGCATCTGCACCGTTTTCTTGGCCACTTGGGTCTGTAAGCAAATAGTTGCTTTCAGGTGGAAATGGAGCCAGTACAAGCTGTGAGCCTGTGTTGCCGTGGGCATGGCCATCTCAGAGGTCTCAAACTGTGTTCCTAGGCATAGGAGCTCCAGTGAGGGCTCTGCAGGGACTAAAGGTAACCCTCAAAGCTAAACAGGGTCCTGTACCGGGAGGCTGTTCCTGTGGAGCTGTTTGAGTGTCTGGACTACATTCTCAGTGCCAGCTCCTGGAATAGCTGGCCCCTACCTGCTCAGCTGATGTGTAAGAGAGCCCAGCCTCAGCCCAGCCCTGGGACAGCTGGAGATGTCTGTGGAGGGCCAGCCTGCAGATCTTACTGGCCCTCAGAAGCTAGCTACTGTTTCACATAAACACCTGTATGGTGTGCCTATATCACATAATACCTTTATCTGCAAGGCTTTCCTGCCACCTGACGTGCCACAAGGCCGAGGTGACCCGATGCTGTTAGACAGGATTTCTGCCTGTCACAAATGTGACTGTTGAATTTCTCTGGTTGACTCGGGGAAAGGTTTTCAGGAATTATTTTCATGACAGATGCTGGTGCCCTCTGGTGCTGATGAGGTTTGATGGAGAGTTCATAGTGTTTCCTCCGCGTGCCGTGTTCAGGCTCTGGGTCCGTGTTCTACATCCAATCAGCCATGTAACTGTTGTTGTGCTACAGCATCAGATTGGTTCCACAACTAGGGGTAATTTCAGGACTGAACAACCACCCAAGACAGTCGTCTGAAGTGTTAGAGACCACACAGTGAGGCAAATAATTCTGTATTCCACAGTAAGAAACAGAAGCCTCCATCCCCAGTGGAGCTGCTGCTCTTTATGGTATTGAAACGTATGTCTTGGTGTAGGGCCAAGTGTCACTTACTTCTTAGACTGAGGTGGTGAATAAAAGAAAACAGAACATGCAGTTTCCTAAGGACACTGAAAAGGCCTTTGCTTGCTGTCACCCCGTGTGCCCTCCCCGGCAGGAGCTCAGGGTTCCTGTCCTGTGAGAGCCACCCGTTCTGAGCTTTTCTGTGGTCCCAAGGAAGCACTGAATTGATGGGCTCCCTCCGTGCTGGAGAGATGGGGAAAAATACTGCCGGAAGAACCGAAGGTTTGTGTCCTTGGTGGGTAATCACTGCAGTCTCCAGTGAAGGGCTGGGGTGGGCAGAGCAGCTCGCTTGTGTGGGCAATGTCAGATGAGCAGGAAGTGGGAAACTGCCCGTGGCAAGCTGGGTCAGGGCAATGGTGCAGCAGCAGCTTCTCTCCAAATGCTGCTCACTCATCAGTAAGCACACACGATTCAGCCTGGCTCGTTTTCTCTTCTGTAAGAGCTTTTTGTGGAGAAGTGTCACCACCTCTGCCCTGTGAGCTGGATCTTGTCTGTCCTGATGACACAGACCTTGTTCTTCATAGCAGCAACAGCCGTTTTCTGACAGGGGAGCTGGAATGCCTTTCCACTGACAGAAGAATTTGTGTTTTCTTTCCCTGGGAGCTGTTACCTCTTTGAGGCATGTCTGGCTTGATCCATCTGCTTTTTCCTTTTAGTTGCAGGATTCATTGACTCCTTGATCTACCATTCAGCGTGTGCCATCCAGAAGAAAATTGAACTTGGGAAGACAACATAAATAAGCAACACTCTCACCCCACAAAAAAAAACCCTAAGGAGAATTAAACACGACTTTTGCAACACAAGTGGTCTTCTGCATGCACAAGAGATGGATTCAGAACTCCCAGGTGGCCCTGACCGTTCTTCTGTTACTGCCCCACTGGTCTGTGTTTGGCATTAGTTTGTGGATGGAACTGCTTGAGCCTTACTGCTGTAAAGACGAGCCATCTCGTCTGGCTGTGCAGACCCTACTGTAGAAACCCTTCTGTGTCAGTTTCCCATCCAGTTCTGCCCTCCTTCCCCAAAGAGCTGCTGGAGACACTGCATTCTGGCTGCCTCCAGGAGTAACCTATGAGACCGGGAACGGCTTGAAGTTACCATCAAGTAAGCTTCCTTGCACACCGTCTAGCTCTGTTATTCTTTCCTTTAAACTGTTAGTGAGTGAGCTGATGCTTGGTGCCAGGCTGCTGGGCAAAGGGGCTGGGTCTCACACATTCCTTCCCACCGTCCTGGGCAGCGTGGGGAGCCCCAGCCCTTGGGGAGCACTGACTGTCCCACCGAGCGCTGCAGCCGCTCCAGAGCCCCCGCTCTTCTTACCAAAGGTCCCAGTTGGAGTTGCAGCAAAAAACCCCAAAGTGCTTGACATTTTAATTGACTTTTTAAATAATATTGTGGGGTTTTTTTCTTTTTCCCTTCTTACATTTTGAAATAAAGGCCATCCTCTGTGTGTTTTGGTAAAGCATTTGGAAGAGTAATTGAATGATTTGAGCTAACCCTGGCACTGCCTTGGAAAGGATGATGAAAAGCCCCGCCTGCACGGGGGCTAAGGGGAGAGCATCACCGTTAGGGTTTGGTGGGTGTTTCTTTTTAATGATCTACATGAGTGAGTGATGTGCTTGGAACGTGAAATTATAGTGGGAGAAACTTGAAAATAATGAGGAAAAATAAATTATTGTTGATTCCTGCCCCATTTCCAGGCAAAGCTTTTACTCTAAACTCTCAGCTCTGGATTTGCTTTGGTATTGACTGTAAACTCGGTCCAAGCAACAGTGCACAGTGAGTGTGAGGGGCTTGGGATCATATAATGCAGGGAGGAAGCTATTTTAGAATTAGTTTGAAAGTTGGGTTTTGTCTGGGGTTTGTTTGGGTTTGGCTTTTTTTAATTAGTTGAACTTGGGTCCAAACCAGGGAGTCTAAAACCTGTGTTTTTTCAGTCGGGAGAGAAGCAATGGGAGGGGTGTGTGATTAATCTCCACACTAGACTGTGGGGGG
This sequence comes from Jacana jacana, assembly GCA_013400555.1. NCBI lineage: Eukaryota > Metazoa > Chordata > Aves > Charadriiformes > Jacanidae > Jacana > Jacana jacana. The sequence goes on from VZTM01022417.1 coordinate 42,643, forward strand.
AAAAGGGTTTGTTAGAGGGAAACCAAAGCCCAACCATTTGATACGAGGATTTTTAATAAATCCATTGGCTCTGGATCACTTGGTACTTCCCTAGCATGAGGAAGAGAAGTACTCTCGATGTGGGTTTTGTCAGGCACAAGAAGGGACCTGAGCAGCCTCAGTCACCCAGCTTTTGCAGAGTGGGGGCTGAGAGATTCTGCTTTTTTCAAAGCAGTAAGGGCTCAAAAAGTAAAGCAAATGTTAATACTAGATTCACCTGTGTTTTTCCAATGTTTATTCAATGTAAGCTCATTTCAGCTGTACGTGATTCTGCCATCTTCAGATTGGCAATGCCTGATTTCTTTCCTTTCCCCTTTGATACAATTGTAAAGACACTTCTTTAGTTATAAAAAGCCAGGAAGGGAAGCTGCTCCTCTCCCCCTGCCCAAAAAGCAGTTACCTCCCCTGAGAGCTGTCAGTGGGTGGAAATGCTGCTCCGACATACAGGCAGCCGTGTTTGAGCTGCTGCCATCACCACTACTGCTGTCACCCAGCCGCCACCACAGGGACAGTGCACAGCAGCTGGAGGGCCCCCTGCAGCCATCCCCTCCTCCTTTCCTCACCCAGCCCATGGGGGCAGAGCCGTGCCCACCCCCTGTCCAGCCAAGTGCAATGTCCTGGTGCCCTGGGAAGCGTGGCACCTGGAGTGCCTGGCCAGGGGGACAAGCACGAGCAGGGTCTGAGCCTGGGGCTGGCAGGGTCTGAGCCCGGGCACGTGGCAGCCCTGGGGGGGTGAAGCAGGCTGAAGGGCTGGGGGTCGCTGCTGGCAGGGCTGAGGGGGGGGTGCCAGTTCCCACACTCGGTTCCTTGGGGATACATCATCTGTAGAATGCAATCCTGCCTTCGGCTGCCAGTCTCTCAATGAGGCTGAATTCGGCATCAGCATCATGGACCCTTGTCCTGCGGAAGGCTCCAGACCAGCGGTTTTTCTCCCAGTAGTGGTGCCAGTTCCCGTCCCCGTCTGCTCCGAACCCGAACACCGAGACCTACACACACAGGCCAGCAAGAGCCGTGGCTGCCCGGGGGCAAGAGCAGCCAGGGAGCAGAGAGGGGCAGTGCCCGGTCTGGCTGCCCTCCTCACCTGCTGGCAGGCGTGCAAGGCGAAGACCAGGGCTGTGAAGCCGGTGGAGGGGTAGCGCCCGCGGCGCTGCGTCCAGTTGTCATGGATGTACTTGAGGAAAGCTGGGCTCAAGATGAGGACCTGAGTGGGGAGAGGATGAGCCATCATTTTGCTCACGGTGCTGTGAACGGCCAGCTCCCACCCCCAGCTCAGCCAGCAGCCCTCCTGCTTGCCACAGGCCCCTGGCAGAGCAGCCCAGAGGAGCCCTGCGGCCCAGGAGGCGCTGGAGCCCGTGGAGCCCTTACCTTGGTCCTGTCCGCTTTGATGAACTGCTTCACTCTGGTGTATGTGCTGCAGAAGCCAGAGGAGAGCAATGGGCGTGGGGCTCTCCTGCTGCTGGGGCCTCTCCTTTGGAGGCAGATGGTTTGTAGAGGGTGCCACCCTCAGACCCCTGGGCTGGCCCAGCAGCATCCCCTGCCCTGGGTCTGGGAGCAGACACATCAAGCCCATGGCCCCACAGTGGGGACAGCCACCACCCCCACCCACTTCCCCAAACTGCAGTGCAGAGGGACGCAAGGACCCTCACCCAGGGGCCCTCCATCCCACTAGGACTGTGGTGCCAGAGCTCCAGTGAGGGACTGGAGTCCCCAGGACCACCTGCACAACCCCTGGGGTCTCCAGCACAAAAGCTGCCGGCCCCTGAAGCTGACGCACTGTGTGAGCTCTCCGGTGGAGAAGGCGCTGGCCACCCACTGCAGGTCCAGTGGCTTGAAGGGGATAAGGACAAGGTGGACACCAGGCCCAAGGTCCACTGCACTCTCTGGGTACATGAAGTGATGGGTTGTTCTCAGGCCAACATCCAGTTCAAAACCAGCGATCTTTGCTCTGTTCATCCTAGGGGACAGCAGGAAGGCATGTCCAAAAATGAAGGCGCATGCCCTACTGGTCCAAGGCTGGCAGCCCCCCCCCAGCCAAGGGCACCAGGTGACCCTGGCCAACAGCAAAGTGAGGGGGGGGAACATGTGAAACCCAGGGCTGGTGTGTTCCCCTTTGGGGGTGCTCCAGGGAGCAGGGCCAGCAGCTACCCCAGCTCCTCACCCCCTCCCCACCATTACAGATTCCATAGGATGCCCAGGTGCTGGGGACACCAAGGTCCTGGGGAGAGAAGGAGGGGCCAGGCCTCTGTGGGTCACCCACCTCAGCACGCAGTCATGGGCGTCGATCTGCCGCCCGTGGCCAGACCCCTTCAGTCGCCCCGAGTTCCCCACCACCGCACAAGTCCTGCAGGGAGGTGAGCCCCACACGCTGCTGGTCGTGGCCGGGAGGACGCTGAAGAGCTGCTGAAGTATGTCCTGGAGCTGGACGGCGTTTGGGGAACCCTGCAGGGTCTGGGGGAACAACGGCAGTCACAGCATCAGGCCCCCCGCCAGTGTCCCCAAAGGGGGATGGCACCCCACTCCTCCCAGCAGAGCCCTGGGACAGGCACAGAAAATCCCTATGGGATATTTGGAAACGGTTGCGGGACAGCCACAACGGAGAGGGAAGCTGTGGTCCCTGCACCCCTTCATTCCCCAGCACCAGCATGGGTCCCACTCGACCTGGGCCCTCCCCCAGTGCAAACAGGTTTGAGGAGCCCAGGAGAAGACCCCCAGCTCCTGCCCATGCCCCTACTCACCAGCCACCACCGCACCACGTCGGGGGGGAGCTCGTGGGCTGCACCCATCAGCAGAGGCCCCAGAGCCTCCTTGCAGCAGGCACTGACCCACGCGGAGCCGTTGGCGCGGGCGGTGCAGCAGGCAGCAGGGGTCTCAAGGAAGGAGAGAGCCCAAGGGACGGGGCTGTTGCTGTCTGTGGGGACTCGGAAGCATTGCCACAGGACCAGCAGCAGGCACAGGGCCAGCATCAGCTGCATGTACCTCTGGCATGGCATCCCTTATGCCACCTGCAGAGAGATGTCAGAGGGACCAGTGGCAGTGGCTCCACACCCTCCCTCCCTGCCCAGCCTCCCGGGACAGCCCTCAGCTGCTCACCAAACCTGCGGGCACCTGAAAAACCCGGTACGTGTTTCCTTTTCAAACCCATCCAGTGGCTTTATTGCTGTGACCTGCTCCTGGCACCGCTGCGGTGAGCTGGGTCCCGGCAGGGCCGGCTGGCAGCACGTGCCCTACGGGGAGCTGCTCCCTGCCGGCGGGGCTGCGAGAGGCTCCAAGTTGACCTGCAAACCACCGGCGAAGCGCCTTCAGCCCGGCCATAAGCCAAACTCCAGTTCCCCTGAGGAATGGCAGCCACTGGGGCTCCCTGCCGCCTCCTCCCATGCACACCGGCCTGGCAGTGCCACCGCAGGGCGGAGGAGCCCTCTGCCCCTTGCCATGCCCCTTGCCATGCCCCTTGCCATGCCCCTTGCCATGCCCACGCAGGCGCGGTGCAGCTTCCCCAGCAGCCTGGAGGGTGCTGAATCACTACCAGGAGGAAGGAGTGGGAGGCAATAACTGCCTTCCCTGCCCGTGAACCTTTCTTAAGCACATGTGGTGAAGTGGCATTTCTGTTCTCCATCTGAAAGCGCTCGTGCAACCCTAAAGACAGAGGGAAAAGGGTTTTCTCATCCTCAGGGAGGCCATAAAGTGCTCAGCCTCTCAGGACCTGGCTCCCATGGGCCAAGGCAAGAGCAAGGAGCAGGGAATGTGTGGACACTCTCCACCCCAGGGTCAGAAGGTAACGCAGCAGGTTTGGGAGGGGGAGTGCCCTCTGTCCTGCGCAAGCTGAAGGAGAGAAAACTCCTTCCTGTCCTCACAGGAGCTCCCGGTGCTTCCCCCAGGTCTCCCAGGTGCTGACATGGGCCCACAGGTCAGCACTGGTTCCATTTCACCACATTAACCGTTCTCTGCAGCTCCTGCAGCACAGACGTACCCGCTGGCTGTAACACCCAAGCAGCCATACCAGACCTGCCCCGCGGGATGCACACCTGAGGGCAAAGCTGCTCTTCCTGGAGCCCAAGCAAGAAGCAGAGATGAGGGATGGGAGGGAGGTTTGGACAACCCCAGGTGGCCCCAATTGGGTGACGGTCCCCTGCAAACCTGCCCTTTCACAAAGCAACCGAACCATCATCTCTTCTTGCAAGTGAAGCAGAAACGAGCCACCAGGAGAGTGCCAGAAACTGATGTGTGTGGCCCCGAGGAAGGAATGGCCATGAAACAGCCTGGGGGGCACCTTGAAGGCCTCCCAATGATGGTCTCCCTGCTGGCAGCTGGGGATGCCCGTCATTTAGTCTTTTGCCATCCTGCAGCAGCCACAAGCATTTGCTGTGAGGGGGGCAACAAGCACCCAGCTGATGCCAGTCAGGCCAGGAGCCAGCGGTTTCCCCAGGCTGGCTCAGGCACTCTTAGAACCTCAGAGGGCTCTTCAGCCTCAGGCCATGGCAGGAACAGGCCAGCTGGCAGCACCCTCAGCAGCAGCAGCTCCACCGAGCCTTGAGCCAGGGCGCTCAGGCAGCACCCTGAAGCCTTTTGCAGTCGCCTGTTGCCGGGGAGGGCAGGGCTCTGGACCGGCTGGGTTGAGCCTGTGCCCACCTGCAGCCCCTGCTCCGCAGACAGGGCCTCTCCACCCACACATGCATTGCCCATGGTGGCTGAAACAACCCTCCCGACCCCATGCCCAGAGATGCCCTCACCTTAGGGTTCCCTAGCCCAGCACCACCAGCCACAAGCTGCTGCAGCAGAGCCGTGCAGCAGCTGTGTTGAGCTGCACCAAATGGCAGCAAACCCATCCCTGTCCCCACTCAGCCCCAAGGGACACCTCCAGGAGCTCCCCAGCCCCACTGCCAGGAAGGAGGCAAACACCGGGTCCACAGACAGCTCTCCCTGGGTCCCCTCACCTCCTCAGAGGAAGCACCGCTGAGCATAGCCAAAGATGATGTCCCCAGGCTTGGTGGCCTCCCCAGAACTCACAGCAAGCTGCAGCAACCGCTGCAGGAAGAGGAAATGGTGCATCGTGACGCAGGAGAGAACAGACCTTGTGGCGAGCGGCACAGTGAGGTCAGGACTGCTGTCCCGCCTCTGGCAGCAAGTACCCACCACCCTGGCATCCCAGCACAGCCCTCCCATGCAGCACAGCACCATGGTGGCCACCAGTCCTGCTGGAGCCACATGCCCTGGCCATGATCCCAAGGCCAACTCAGGAAAATCACCATTAACGTGTTCCTCTGAGGGTGGGAGGAGCTGCCTGGGGCAGAACCCTCTCCTGCTGCCAAAAGTCCTGCTGGGTCAGCTCAACTGCAAATGCTGACACCAGCAACACGGAGGTCTAAACAGCCTCACACATCCAACATAGCACCACTTGCTGCTTTTGCTCACCTTGATGGGCTTTTGGCTCAGAGAAGACAGCTGAAGGCAGTGACATGAAGCTGCCTATACTATGACACCTGTGAGGACATTTGGTACCTGATGGAGAGCCACAAAGAAGGATCTAGAAACTCAAACCAGAACAGAGCAGCAAAGAGCTGGTATCTACCGGCACTGGGCTCAAACGGCCTCTCCACCGCTGCTGGGGACCCAGCACTGAAGGAGCGATGCCCTGAGCTGCTACAGAGCACATTTTTACAACCCTCTTGCAGGGCTGTACCACCCTCTGCAGAAGAAACTTTTCCTGAAGCTCAACCTGAACTTCCTGAGCCACAAAGTAGGTGTCACTTCATGTCGTATCATCTAATGTTGCCCAAAAGAGCTTGATACCATTGCCTATGACTGCCCCAGCTGTGGGCAGCTGTCGGACAGCCCCTCCTCACCCAGCTAAATCAGCCCAGCCCTCCTCCTCTGCTACCATCCACCGACCCTCTCTGGGTTCTCCACATCGCTCCTGCCTGGGGACAGTGTGAAAGGCAAGAGTAATTAAAATAACAGTTTTGCCTTATAAGAGTATATAAGTTTGCCTTATCAACATCTTTTGCCTTATAAGAAGGTCTATAAGCTTTTAGAAATCATTCTTTGGGTGAGAGGATGCAGCTGTCAGAGGCCGCCGCTTGAGCAAAAGTGAGAAACAAGAGAAGGTGGAGATGAGCCGCAGCCCTGAGATAATGGGGAACAAGGGGAACATCCCAGGGTGCTGAACCAACGCCCCAGCCCTGGGAGCAGACAGGGAGGTACGTTTGATGAGGAGGATCCGGCTGCACCCGCCATCCTGGCTGGGAAAGAGACCAACCAAGAGCTGGGCCTGTGCCAGAGCGAAGGGTGAAGAGTGCATCTGTGAAGAAGACATAGAGCCTTCCTCTTCATCCCCCTCAGCCACCACTGCCAGGAGACACTGCGCAGGCACAGCTGGGAGGAGTCTAGTTTGAGAACGAAGCGGGGACAGGTCACGCCTGTGTACAGGCATATTGAGCAATCTGATGAATATGGAACAGTCCATAAATGCCTCCATAAATGCCAGGCGAGCTGCTGCCCCGGGTGTGCACATTTGTGGTGGGGTGACCCCCTGTGCTGCCCAGCGCTGAATAAACACACCTACTCTACAGCTTTCCAGGCTGTGGAGTCTATTTCCACATCAAGTGCTTCAGGTGTGACCCATTCACTGGACTGATGTGACCCCTGACAACTCCCACATCGGGCTGGCCCTGCGGAGAGCAGCAGGGCTCCACTCAGGGCTGTCCTGAAGGCACCAGAACTTGGAGACAAGGCACAGGCTTTTAATTCCCATAAACACTGGTTTGTGGGAGCAAACAGTTCTACAGCAATTTGGGAATGCGAAGAGCAGCTCTGGGTGGACTTGCATGCCACAGACAAGGCTGTTTACCAGCTGAGTGGGTGGGTGGGTCCCCAGGGGAGTGGTACCACCGCTGGCTTTGTCCTCTGTTGTGCACCACATCAAGCCAAGACACACAGCATGTAGTAGAGGAGGATGTGAGTCAGCACAGCCAAGACTGTCACAAGCAGGGACATCACCATAAACACCCAGGCACCCAAGGAATAACAGTGCTGGAAACTTATCTGCCTGCACACTTCCAGAGTCCAGTGCAGCAGGGCTGCTGAGAACTTGAATTATGGACTTACACCCCAAAACAGGAGTTGCCAGGGAAGAGCTGCCACCCACAACTCTTAGCACTTGCACCTTCTTGTCCAGTTTGGGACTGAGGTTTTTCCAGCCAAGAGCTCAAATAGAGATTCCAATCTCTATAAATGGACAATTAACACAAGACCTCTAGAACCCGCAGGACACAGCTTCCCGATGTAGCAGCTCTGATGTACAGGACCAAAGTTTTAGCTTTGCTTGGGGTGCAAGTGATATAGTGACAGTTGAAAAATAAGCAACACGAGGAAACTACCCCATTCTTAGAGGCTCCTGAGCAAGTCCTGACCTCCAGAGGCCTGAGAAGCGTGAAGAAGGAAAACCTCAGTGATCACCACCCACAAAATGATCTAGAGGAGCGCAGCTCCCCATATGCTCCACTTCACTGCGACAGGGCAGCAGTCACAGCTCACAGAGACCCTGATGAAGTCCTGGGCACCATCCCAGGTGCCCACCATCTGCTGAAACTACAACATACAAGAGAGCTGACATGGTGGTGGTGCAGTTCGGTTCCTCCCAGCACATTTACTACCAGGAGGAGGCACCAAGAGATTGAGAGCCCTCTAGCCCACCATACAGAGAGCCCCAACACAGTGGCAACATCTCACAGATTTTCCACAGAGGGTCAGGAGCTTGATTTTCCCAGGAACACACCAGCATGATGGTTTTACTGTATTTTGGTCATAGTTTTCAGCAAAGTCCCCAGACAGGTCTAGGTGGGCAGTAGGACGCTCTCAGTGGGAAGCCTGGGCCCTCCTCTGTGCCAACAACACACAGCTCCTGCTTGCCCTCCCGCACTGCGACTGATGATGCCTGTCAACATCTTCCAGCTTTTGCCATCAGTCAGAAAACAGAGTCTTTTGGCTCAAACAACTTTTGCATCAGATGCTGCGCTCAGCAGCCAGCTCTCACCCTGGCTCTGTGGATTTTTGGAAGCATTTGGCTTCTGAACATCCCACAGCCCAACTCTGAACAAGTGAGGAAACCATCCTGCTGCCCCAAGAACTTTAATTTTTTGGTTTGCTTTTAGTTTGATCCTTGCCTGGTTGCAGGCTTCTGTCCTCTCTTGAACCATTTAGTTTGAGCTCAGTACAAGGTACAGCCTCCCTACACAAACCTCTCCCGCTTCGCTCCTGTCCCCACTGAGGGATGACTGTCACCCAGCCACCACGACCCCTCATAAGCCTTCACCAAACCTTTGGGCGCTTTGCAAACACTCAAAGACTCTCGTGCCCCTCATGTCACCGCCCATGGTGACAAGTGACATGGTGTTGCTTGAACTGGGGTAAAGATCCTGCAGAACCACGATGGGGATTGCCCCCCCAGGCCCTTGGAATGCACCCCAAAGCCCTCCACCCCTGCTCACCTCCTCCAGGCTGTGCACAGGGGCCTTGCAGCAGCACACGTGGCTGGCCAAGGCAGAGTGGTGGGTGAGCTGAGGTCCTGCTGCACAAAGTCAGAGATGAAGGTCCTCATGGTGCCGTGCCAAGGTCTGCTGAGGAACACCAGGAAGGGGAACTGCTGGCAGGAGCCACAGTGGCAGCAGGACAAGGCAGGGGACAGGGATGGAGGGCTGGGGTCACACTGTGGCCAACAGCAAGGGCAAGAGGGAGCCCCTTGCCTTGCACAGTCGCACCCCAAGGAGATCCCCCCCTTCACAGAGAGCTCACACTGTCACACCAGCACACCCGGAGCAGCACAGCCACGAGTCCCACAGCCATGAACTGCAGTGCTTTGAGGAAGCCTGAGGCTTTGAGCCGCAGGGAGCCCAGCCTGGTGGTACAATGGAAAATGCAGCTGAGCCAAAGAGGACTTGTGGATGTGTACTGGGGGCACTGAGGCACACTCACCTTGCTGGTACAGACCGTCACCACTGAGGTGTGCTGGGATGCACTGGGCACCGTTTGCAAAAGTTGGGGTGACGCTATCACACCCCAAGGCTCCAGCCCCACAGAGGCGCTCCATGACCTGAGCCCTCTGCAGCCTATTTCACTCCCTTCTGCAGCCCAAGGGTCCCCTGGGGGAAGAGAGGGCTCCCCCTTTGCCATTCTGAACTGCAGCCCCCTGCGAGAGCACCACGTCTGCCCCACACTCACACCTGGCTTCAGGTTCAGCCAAAGTCCTCACCTGCTCCTTAGCTGCCTGCCTGAACCAGTTGCTTTTCTCCCCAAAACTTGCCCTATTGAAAAGACAATCGGGAGGTCATCTTCGCTACAAAAACCCCTTGTCAGTTAGTTTCTTTGGAAATGCAGTGGTCTCTCCAAGCATCATCTTCTGCACCAGAACAAGACCACTCAGAAGGCATCTGTCCTGTCAAAACTTAGGGTGAAGGATCTCCCACTTGAGATCAGATCGTGTCAGGGCTTCTCTGTGCAGAAGAGAGGAACCCTGGGGCAGCAGAGACCATGCTGAGGAGAAGTCTCATTTAATTTACAACAGCCTGACACCACAATATTGATTCATGCTGATATCCCCGTGCTGTGCTATCAGGAAGGAAGGGCCAAGGGGCATCAGCAAGGACTGCCTGCAGCAGGCTGGTCCCCAACTCCAGAAAGCGGCTACAAAACACAAGCAGCACGGGCGAGCAGCCAGGGAGCTTTTATTCCTCTCGAAATTAAGAGCCAAAATGAAGTTTGAAGCAAGCACATGCAGGAGAAGCTGTTAAGCAGCTTTTAAGGAGAGACAACCAGAAAGTCCATGTCCTGGGGAGTGCGACCTCATCCAGAGCTGACTCCAACTCCAGGAGCTGTTCCTGTGCTCTTGGCATGGCAGGAAGCTCATGGCTACCTTGGCTCTGTCATTCTTTTCCCTGAAGAGATCCATTCAAAGGTTTTCCAGGTCCAACCTCCACCAGGACCATACACCAGACCTGCCTTCCCCCTGTACACAGTGTTTTGAACTCCAGGCAAAGCCCTGGGAAGTGCCAAGTGCTGTCAAGCTGGGGCATGGATGGCTCTGTACATCCCCAGCTCTGCCAGAATCCCTCTCAATGGCAAGAGCTGGCTTCAGCTGCCATGTCTATGGGGACAGCCCCAGTGATCCTGATTTCTCACCCTTTCAGTCCCACAAAACCCAATTTTTTTCCCTAAAGCTGTAACTGTCCTTCAAGGAGTTTGCCTTATTTAGTAGATTGGTTACTTGGTTTCTTAGCATCTCATGGGTACTTAGTACTTAGCATGAAACGTGACCCCCCAAAGAGAAGCCCCTTCTGCAAGTCTCTCACTCTGAAGGTTGCCACTGCACCTGCAAGAGTTCTTTAAACATTCTGATCCAGTCACGAATCCTTCAGTGACCCCTGTCTTTGAGCAGTCCTCTGCTGGAAAGCATTTATCCATTGATGATCTTCTCGCTGATGTACCCAGGCATGGTGTACACCAAAAGAACCAGGAATATGGTCAGAGCAGCGACAATGAGCAGCACAATGATGTATTTCTTGTACCGCTTCCATATAAAGAACACAAAAGTCTTCATGGGATTCACAAACCAGTTGAACGAAGTTTTTGGCCGGCTGGAACAGGAAGGGAGGAACAGATAAGCCCAGTCTCAACCCACAGAGCAGCATCTATGCCCCTCTGCTTTGGTGCCCTGCTGCCCTCATGGGTTGCTAGACCTTCCTGCTCTTTCCAGACAGGATCAACACCCTGGGGGCTGCACTAACTACAGTGCCTGTGAAAGTGCTGGAGACAACAGGACCTGAGCCTCAGGACAGCCCCGCAGAGCTGCTCTGCACCCCCGTAGCTAAGAGGCACACTCACGTGCTTAAACCAGAGCTGCTCTTTTTCACAAGAAGTATTATGGCAAAACTGCCCTGAGTACCTCCCCGAGATCATCCCTGGCCCTGATGCTGCAGCCACGGGTCCTGCTGGACCCACTCAAGCCCTAGGAAGCCCAGCAGCACCAGTCCTGCAGACCCCACGGCTCAGGGCCTCATTGATTGCTCTCCCCTTCCTGACAAAATGCTCCCTGTCCCCAGGCAAAGAGCTGCTAAGAACATGGCACTGCCCATCCCTGTGACAGGTACAGACACTCACTTGGGCTTTTCCAGGGGCTCAGGCTCTTTCCGGCCCAAACCAACAGGACTCTTCTCAGCCTCCTCCACAGTCAGCAGCTGGAGCTCTGCTTCCACCTTACCCTGGAAGAGGAACATGTCTGAGCCACAGCTACCCGTGCTGCTTCACCAACCAGCCCACTGACCACACACCCTCCCAGAACTGGGCCTTTTTCTCCCAGTTCCATTTACAGATGCTCAGAGCAATCAACTTTCCTCCAGGAGTTAGCTACAGAGCTCTCACTTCGGCTGCCAGAGGGAACCGTGGCCTGGACAGAGACTAAGTGTCCTGGAGATGTGCTATTGTAATGTGCTCCCCAGCCACTGGGATTGTCTGCAGCCTCCCACACTGGCCCTGAGCAAAACTCACCCTTGGGGACAGACAATGCTCCACTAGCAGGACCATCAGCAGCAAGTCTGCCCTGGGAGAACTGGCAACTGCCCGTCTGGGGTAGGCAGAGACCCTAAGACAAGCTTTTGCTGTTGTCCTGTCTGCTTGATGGTGACCCATGTGCTTCTTGCTTTGGTCCCCTCACTGAAAATGACTCTACGGGAAACTCAGAGGAAGACATGAAGCTGGACACCCCCTGCATGCCACCACAGCTGGCAATCCTGGGTAGATGAAGTGCTGGATTTGCAGCAGATGGGACAAGTCTCCAGGACCCTGCACAAAGACCTGGGCAGCTGGGTCACTGCTGCCTCTGTAGGTTAATGCATGCAGCACAGGTTGCCATGTCAAGGCAGAGTCAAAACACGGGCTCTCTGCTTACCACCACCCTGCCAACCTGTGCCAACACCCTGCCTTACCGTCAGGAGGTACTTGTTCCCACTAGGGTCTGTGAACTCCATGTCCTCTGGTTTGACTGAGCTTCTCCACTTCTTTTTCTTCTTCTTCTGCTTGTCCTCCTTCTCCTCTCTCTCATCATCTTCTTGTTCTTTAAGTTTGATGAAGGGCCACCATCCCCTCATGCGCTTGTTTCGGAAGATGGAGAAGCGAGGTGTCGCATTCTCCTTGGCCATCTTGACAGTGCAAAGCTCTGAGCTCTTGGCTGCCCGCACCATGTCATGCAGCTTCAGCTCGATGGAGCCTGTAGGCAGTGAAGAGGAGAGCTCATGGTGAAATTCTGAGGCCAGCTCCACACACCCTTTGGATTCCTGTCTCAGACACCCTCCCACCACCATGAGTAGGTCCCAGCTGCTGCAATGGCCTAGCAGAGGCCTGCACATTTACAGGTGGAGAACTTGAACCTCAGCATAAGAAGGAGTTAGAGCCTAAGAAGCAGAAGCCTCTGGTCTTGTCTCATCTCTGATGCAGCCAATTTGGTTTGTGTGTTTTTCATTCCTTTACCACATCCCACCCTGCTCTCCTCACATGTCCAAGCTCCTCTTCCCCTCTCATTCCTGAAAGGTCAATAAAAATTACAACATCTGATACACCCTTTAAAGGTTTCAAGTCTGTCTTACATCTGAAACAGCCTCAGTTCATTTCCCTGCTTGGCCTTCCATCCCTGTCCTCCTTGGAAGAAGCTCCTGTCCCATCCTGGCACTGAGCCCTTGCAGCAAATCAGCCTTATCACATCCTCATCTGTACTGGCAGAATCATAGCAGATATGCTCAGCTCCACTGAGACTGCACCTGACACGGTGTCCAGGTTGGGGCCCCAACACAAGAAAGGTGTCAACTAACTAGAGAGTGCAGTGGCTGAGATGGTCAAGGCTACAGTATGTACCACAGCAGGATGGCTTGAGAGACCCACACGCGTTCAGCCCAGAGAAGAGAGGTCAAGGGAGAGATCTTACTGCCTCTCTCACAGCCTAAAGGGAGGTATCGAGCAGATGGAGCTAGACTCTTCTCAGAAGTGGATGATGAAAACGTGTAAGGCAGCAGACAAACTGCTGCAAGTGAAAAAAACTGAGAATTATGATGATGGTGCCACCAGGAAAAGGGGCTCAGAAGGGTGCTGGGATCTCCATCCTTGGAGATACAGACACGGGCTCACACAGACAACCTGACCTACGCTGCATCTAGCCCTGCTTGGAGCAGGAGGTTGCAATAAAGACTGCAGAAGCCCCTTCCTGCCTACAGGCTTCTGAGATTGTATGTGCCAGGAGTCACTGGGATTGCTGTCTCACACTTTCTGCAGTGCCTAAGTAGCATGGCTGAACCAATCACCACTGGAAGTGCCTCATGGAGGTAAAGCCCTTTAAATATAGCATGGAAGGTTGATGAATAAAGACAGGATTATGCTGCCCAAGAGACAGCAGGGCAAAGGAGCTGCTTTTTAATGGGGAGGCCAAAGTTTGAAGAGGGGAGGAACAGCTGAACAGGGTGCTATAAACATAGGGATGACAGCAGAAGCAGAAGAGCAGCAGCAGTGTTTGTACTAGCATAGCGTGGGTGGAATCACCACCATCCTAGCTTCATTGCCAGGTCCTACTGCACACCCAGCTCAGCAGGTCTGGGTACTGGGAAGCCAGAGTGGCTGGGAAGCTCCAAACCCACAGCAATAGGACACCACAACTCAAGTGCAAATAGTCTCACAAAGGTTGCCAGTTCCTGTGCCCACAACTTAAGCCCCTGGGAAAGCTTCACTTTGGGCAAGTCTTCAAGATCTGCAGATCTAAGCAAGAGCTGGGATAATGAGCAAGCTTATCAGAAAGGTTGTGAGGAAGCAGAACCTAAAAGTCCTGTGGTGTAACAGTCCCTAAAAAAAGACAGCAAGGCACTGGGACAAGCATGCAAGCTCAATGTGTCTGTGTAGGGGAGGTGCGTATCTCCAGGCTCTGCCTATTGCTCATATGTGAAAAACCAGCCCAGGCAACTGCTGAGCTGAAGAACTCCATCTGCTGCACCTGATGTCCCTTCCCAGAGAGCTGGGCCCTGGCACAAACACTGTGAGGCTCCAGCCAGGCGAGGGACAGGTCACCCCAGCTCCAGCAGGTCACACCATACCTAGAAAGTCATTAGCTGAAATCCTGTCGTAATCCCAGACCTGGAGGACCAGGACAGCCGGTTCCCGAAACTCTGATTCCTCCATGGAGAAGACAGAGTCCTTCTTCTTGTAGGTGATCTCTTTCTCCGTTGGGAGATAGCTGAAGCGGAAGATGAACCTCCAGTTGAAATTTCCCTCCCCGGTCAGGGAGTTAAAGTGAACATCCGTCTCTTGCTTGTCGTGGTCCAGACCCTTTATCCAGCTGCAAGAGAAGCTCAGAAACTCAGTTTCAAATGAAACTCCTATTCCCTGTCAGCCAGCCCAAAGGCAGAGCAGAAGGATGGAGGGGCTGAACCCCATGGGATAGTAGGAAAGGAAGAGTCAAAGAACCAAACTGGACCAACACCGGACTAACATCTTTGGTGGTACAGCAGTCCATTCTGGGGGACTGGAGAGGGGCACCTCATGCTAAGGCAGGGAGGAGCAGAAGTTCAGAGGAGGCAGTGAGAGTGTAAGGCAGGGCAGGCAGCAGGACAGCCAGGCTCTGGCTTCCATCACACCTTTTCACATAGATGTCGCTGGAAAGCTCTCCCGTTACTGGGTTGACATCATCAAGGACCACATCGTCTGTGTTCCAGATAATAACACGCAGCTCATAGCTGTGGGAAGGACATAGAGGTGAGTGAGATACATGCTCTCACTCCTGGTGCCTGGGAGGGCAGGTCAAGTCCACATGGGCCGAGTAGGAGGACTTGAATCCTCCTAGCATTGTGGTTCCCTGCCAGAGCTCCTCTGGACAAACACAGCACAGCAGTCTCACTGCCACGCACAGAGCCCTTCCTGATAGGCTACAACCCTACAAGAGAAACACTCACAGTCAAAACAGGCAGCTTTTGTAAGGTAAATACCTGGGTATGAGAAACCCACCCAGCACCACTTAACCATCTGAGCACGGAAGGGCGTAGGCAGGAAGGGGCCTTTGCAAACTCTGCCCCAATCTCTCGCTCCAGCTTCATGGTACCTCAGATAGCTCAGGGTCTTGTCTGCATGAGTATCTCCAAGGGTGGATGTCCCAGAACCTCTCTGGGTCACTCCATCAGATAGTAGCCAGGGTAGCTTCACTCCCACTGGGAATATGTTTTCCCTGTATTGAGTTGGAGTTTTCCTTGCTGCAACCCATGTCCATTATCTCTTGTCCTTTCATGGGCACCTCTAAGAAGAGTCTGGACCCTCCACCTCAATAGCCCCATTATATCACTGAAAACAGCAGAACTCCTCTTCAGCTTCACCTCTCCAAGCACTCAGAGGACATCTGTCCACTAGCTGAAACAGAGCTAGATGAATAGCTCTGACCAGGGTTTCTATCACCTCCATGTCCAGCTGTAGAGAGCTTAACCCTGCCCTTCACAAACACTTGTGCAGCTGAAGCACTTATGCCTCATGAGGTTAAAGTACGTCCCTGATAACCCCAAGAGACCATCCCACGGCCAGCGCTGAAGCAGTGAGGAGAGCTGCATGCCAGGCTAGCACAGACCACCAGCCTGTGCAGGGCTCTGGCACATCCCACCAGGCATGACCAGGGACAATGGCCCTCCAGTGAGGCTCACCAGCCCCAGCCCTACTCCCATGGGTGCTACCTGACAGGCTGTCGTGGCTTGATATTGACAGGCGGTGGTGCAGGGACGTCATTTGGAAACATGTCGATCCACATGTGCAAGGAGCCCTAATGAGAGAAGACAGCAGAGACTTCAAACGACAGACCACCCTCCAGCTTGTCCCAGAGCAAGGGCTTGGCCCTGCAAAGACAGCTCTCACCAGAAAGCTACCGCTTGACCCCCTCCATCCCCAGCACTTCAGAGCGATGTGTGACTGGGTTTTAGAAAGGGAAAAAATTAAAACTACCAAAAGTTGCTTATTTCCCTCCCTACTCTGCTCCCAAGAAAAAGCTTTTCAGCTGAACTGAGTCCATTTCAAACAGAGGCAAACACGTCCCTCCATCTTAACAGGAAGTGTACGAGGTCAGAACACTTCAGCATAACAAGAAAAGTAAAGAACAGCAGGTCTGACCCTCCTCTCCCCACAAGCATTTCCAACACTGATCAAAGCCAGAGCAGCTGCAGAGCTCTACTGGTTACAGACCTCCAGTACCTGAGGGAATAGGAGATGTTCAGTGCGTGGCATTTAAATCATTGAGCTCAGATCACTGCATGAAACTGAGGAGGAAGGTTTCTCCTCCAACCACAGTTACATCATGCCCCAGGGAGAAGCAAAGGGGGCAGAACAGGTCTCTTGCAGGGGAGAAGAGCTGCACTGACAGAGGACGAAGCAGAGGAAGAGGCAGGGATAGACAGGGACACTACTAGCCACTGTGGTGCATGGTGGCAGGGCTCATCCCTTGCAGAGCAGATCCCTTGCCACTCACACAGCATCCTCACCAGAGCAGTGCTACGTGATCTGAGAAGACAGGAACATCCCACCACGCAGGGACAGGAACATCCCTGCATGTCACCAGCATTGAGACCACAACTTCAACAGACAGAGGTCCCTTGAAGCAGGGGTGTTCAGAAACACCATGAGAGATCAGAGGGTGGATCTGAGTGAAGGATACCCAAAACCAACAGTCCTCACTTAGCAGGACCAGCCATACACAGAGGCAGCTCCAGTGATCCACCCAGGAGGGGGCAACACATGGGATTCACGCCACGATGAGGAGGCAGAAGGGTAACAGGGCTCCAGCCAGGGGGCTGAGAGTGAGCTGTCCTGAAGTCCTTCCCCAGAGCAATGTCTGAGCTGGGCAAGGAAACACATCCCACCTGCACAAGGCCAGGGTTCTCCGGGTTGTACAGGGACCGGATCTCCACATGCTCTGGTACCAGTTTGTACCCATATCCTGGCATCTCCTCCCAGTGCTGCAGCACGTACAAAGCCTTATGTTCGTCATCCACTGACCAGTTCTCATCTGCCACACCCCTCTGGTTCCTCCCAGACGCCTCTGCAGCAGGACACAGTCAGGTAGAAGATGAATGCATCTGGCTAGTCAGAGCCACGTTAGGACACTAGTCACAGGCATCAGTAAGGAAAGGTGGTGGACTGGGCAAACAAGCAGCTCCCCAGAAAAACAACATATGGAGAAGCAAGAGGGTGAGGATGAAGGGAATGAGTTCAATATGTTGCAGTGATGAGGAAAACCATAGGCAGGAAGACAAACAAGCTAAGAGAAATAAGAGGAAAAGGGCAAAAAATAATTTACCCTGGCCCCGGGAAAAGGATCCAGGGGACACCAAGGAGGATGTGACCCTCTGGGGCAGTTTAAGTCCCCACGTCTCTGTGGCAATGCCAACAGATCCATGGATGAGAGGGTTTGACCCAGAAATGCTCCAGGAAAGCACCACTTGTCACTTGGCGGTGACACACAGCTGTGCTATCTGTTAATTAATTCATTAACTCCATTAATTGACTCACTTGGCACAGTGAAGCCAAATGGCAGTTCAAGACCAGATCCTGCCATTGGGGAGAAAAGCAGAAACCAACAGTTGAGGATACAATGACCCACCCACCCTTGGGTTTATGGAGAGCATCTTTGGAGATCAGTCTGAGTCCAAAACCATCCCAAGCAGTCCCTCAGCACAGCACAAGTTCACAGGGCACCAACTACTGCCACGTTTGAACCAGAGCCAGCTTGGGGAACACTAGGAGAGCACTTTGCTTCTCCCTTCCCAGCTATCCAGCAACCTGGGGAAAGGAACTTTTGGAGGTTCCTTGCCCTCTCCTGAGAAGGATTTCTTTCCTCTTCATGACATAAGCCACAGAGGCCAGCAGAAAGCTGAGGAACAGCAGCACTGAAATGAGCAGAAGGTAAAGTTGGCTGTATACCTAGGTGACCCCCCCACTGGGCATGTCGGGCACAGGGATCATCCTTCCTACAGGCTACATAGCACTGACTTGAAGAACCCAGCCATCACAAGTGGGCCAAATCTGCTCCATCCTTTCCTCCAGGCTGGATTCGATAGCACAGGTGTTGGCCACTGGAGGAAACGTGCACAGCAGGGACAAGCCTCTGCTCAGGGAAGTTCATCATTTTACTCTGAAGGTGGTGGAATGCTGAAACAGGCTGCCTGGGGAGGTGGTTGATGCCCCTTCCTTGGAGATACTCAACGGGAGGCTCGATAAGGCCCTGGGCAACCTGGTCTGGTTGGGGGTGTCCCTACTGACTGTGGGGAGGTGGGACCAGATGACCCTAGAGGAGTCTTCTGGCCTGGACCATTCTATGATTCTCCGATTGCTGGCAGAGGGCAAGAAAGGTTGATGTGTTCTTGGACATCCATGACCCTGGCTCAGGGTTTGCAATGCCAGTGAGGAGGAAAGAAAAACAGCAAAGGAGAAACAGAAGCCACCCGCAAGGAGGAAATCAAGAGTTGTGAGAAGCAGTGGGGCCAGAAAGCTGGGCCATGCAGGGCACAGAGTAGGGGCAGCCAGCCTGGACACTTCAGGGAAGAGAGGAGCTCTCACCAGCACATGCACTGCTCTGCACAGGCAGTTGTTTAAGAGAGCAGTCATTATTCCCCAGGCCCTCTGTACCTTCAGGAAAAGCCTCTGGAGGGACCTTGAATATTTTATTGTCCACTTTGACCTCCTCCCGTCTGTACTCTGCTGCAGGGAGTGAGTTTTTCTTGCATAAACTATCCAAGATCTGTGTAGGCTTGAAAGCATCTCGCCACATGTTGTAGCCATTTCTGCATAGAAGGGAGAAGATCGAGAACATCTTCAGCTTAGACACACCAGGGTTCTTTTCCTGTGTGCCAAAGGAAGGCTGTGCAATGCCCTGCCTTCCCTAAAGCACAGGGTAGGCCACAGGATCCCTGCTCAGGTTCTCACTGGGAATGCTGTAGGCACACAAAAGCTTAAGAAGTGAAAAGCTCAGTGATTCTCCTCCCCAAAACAAGCCAAGCCTCCATTCCAATCCGAGCAGCAACAGGAGCAACTCCAGCTGCAGCTCCTGCACGGGAGAGGGGTTTTAGCAGTGCTGGGGTCTCAGCCCACAGCTAATTCTCCAAAGCAGGGTAGGAGAAGATAACAGAAAACTGGCCAAAGGTACCAGAGACTCCATGCTGAATGAGGTCAAAAGCAAACCGATGTCATGAGTCTTGCTACATAATTAGGTACTGCTAGAGAAACCACCATATTTTCCTGAAAGAGGTTAAAATCACATCAACATCAAGAGAGTGTTTTTCTCACAGAACTCCAATATGAAAACATTAAAGAATTTTTTGCTACTATATGCAAAATCCTTTAGTCTGCAGTAGGGATTAGAGATACAGAGAAGGCTGGTAGGAGTCTAAAGGAGGTGGAGTTATCCATGTACCTTGTAGCGCTTCTGTGGGGCACCTGCTCGACAAATAATGTGTGCCAGTTTGGTCCTGCAAAACTGGAGGTGCTCTGCTACCCACCCAAACAGTAGGCAAGAGGAACACATCTCGTGTCCCTGATGTATCCCACTGGTACCTACACATCATACTGAGAGGCCACTCCACAGTTGGCCCTGTGCTTGCTGTAGAATCGGTTCTCCAAGTCAATCTTGGTCTCCCCAATCAGATCATCAGATCCCACCAAATCGTGGTCGAATATTGCCACAGTGAGTTCTGACTCCATGGGAAAGGAGACTGTCAGCTCCACAACTCTGGACAGAATCAGACACAGAGAGTGCAGTTAGCAGAGAGGATGGAGATGAACCACATACTGTGCTTTGATCATCCTACATGTTCAAGAACTGTATTTGACAACTCAAAGTCCTCTCATCAAGCTTGGTTCTCTATAGGTTCAGTGTGTGAAGTTTTCAGTGCCTGCAGTGGGCATGTTCAAAGGAGATACTTTTCCAGGAATGTATGCCCTTGGATAAAGGTCCCGGAGCTAGGGAAGAATCTCTCCAGTGATCTGGTGCTGCTTGGCTTGACACTTTGTCTGTTAAATCAAGCCCTTTGGAGTGCTTCCCTCCTAACCCAGAGGCAAGAGATGAGCCTGGGGCCTCTGTGTTACAGCACAAGACACTCCAGCACAAAGGAAGAGAAGACCCCACATGCTGGGCCACAGCCTGAGCCCCAGATTTGCATTATTCCTATTAAACCTGCTAGATGAAAGCTTCCTGCATACTCTCCAAACACGGGATTGAGCTGCTTTGGGATGTATCGCTCCTTTGTGTCCTTCTGTGCCTGCCCCACAGTCACCACCACGTAGGGGTCTGCCTTGCCATTGGGGTCTGCTGGAGACAGATTCGTAGCCTGGAATACACAAGAGGCACTGCCATACACCAGCTGCAGAGAGCAACCTGTACAAGGAACACTGAGACCACCCAAGCCTCCTGGCCAGACCCCTCCAGCAGCTGCCCCAGCAGTGAGCCAGGCACGTGCTCCCACTCAACAAGCCACCAGTGTCTCCAACTGTTGGCCCACCTACTCGCTCACTGTCTCAAGGCAGATGAGAGGGGACAAGAAATGCCCATCTGATAATTTTGGCACCTCCTGAAGCTACAAAGCATGGAAGGCTCCCCTCAGACAAGATGTAGCTGACTTCCACTGGGCTGGCAGAACCCTCAAGACAGCATCGAGCTTTTCACAGATGCCACTGCTCATGTTTATGGAGGATAGAATGGCAGAAGGTCCTTAGAGAGGGAAAGACTTCCAAGCATTACCACCACCACCAGAGACTTACCTTAACAATGTAAACTCTCACAAGAACCTTGATGGGTCTGTTCCTTGGAATGCCCTGAGAGACCCTGGGCTCCATGCCGGCTTCCTCAGTGGGGTAGACATAGAAGGAGCCCTGCAGAAAAGACATCACAAGTAACAACTAGATACTGAAGAGAATATCTCAGATGGGATTGGAGCCACCAACACCACCATCACCTGCCAACTGGAAAATCAAAGCCATTGCCCCAAACAGACCACGGATACCCTGTGCCCATGGTGACAGTCCTTTCCAAAGGCACTGTCATGTCCAGATGGCCCAGACTGTCCCTCTTTGCAAGTTAGGCTGCAGGCTGTCAGATCACCACCAATGCCAAAAGATCAGAACATCTCCAGGCACTTTGGACTGCTAAAGGCAGGAGGCAGCAAAGGTTTTCTACGGACCTCCTTAAATCAACTTCGGCAATTGCTATTTCAGAGTCTTCAAGGGGGCTCCTGGATGGGACAATGATGCCTCTCTTAAACAAGTTTTACTAACTTTAAAACCAGTGACGCTCACTAACAATTATTTGCAAACTGAACATACCCAGAGGCCCCAACCAGAATAAGAGTCCTTTATGTTTCATGCTTTTTCCTTGCATGAGCTAAAAAAAGAATCTAAACTGGGTGCATTTATCAACTAACAAAGAATCAGAGTACACAACTGCCTCAGCGGGCACCAACAGTACCCAGGCCATGCCAACCATGGCCTCACATCACCTTGCAGACACACACACTCTCCATGGCTCTGCTGACATCATCACGCCCTGAAATACAGGTTCTTGTAAGTATTTCCTTCCACATGCAGCACAAATGTCATTCAAATGCTACAGTACCTTGTACTTCCCCACAAAATGGTCATCCCCATTCCCATCCTCATCCTCGTTTGCTTTGCCACGATGAAGAGGGAACACACATAGCCAGTCTTCAAAATTATCAAACTCGTTTTCCAGCTCAGAGTTGTAAATCTGAAATAAGTAGAAAGTAATTTGGGGCCTTTCCATGCAATCTTAAAGGGGAGGAGGGGCAGAAAGACCATTCTTTCCCTGCTTCGACCACTTCACCTGGTCCTTCTTTACCCCCATATTAGTCACCGCAGGGGGTTATGGTTTTCCCTTGTGCCCCCAGGTCCATCCTCAGATGTGCACCCTGACACGTCCCAAACTTGGCTCCAGGGTCTCACTAGCTGTTGCACAGCCCAGCAACAATGGAGGCCCAGCACACGCTGCCAGTTGGAAGAGGGGCCAGATTTGTCACCCTGATAATTACCTGAAGGGTGGCGACAAGTTTTCTCTTGGGGCGAGCAGGTTCAACTTCAATTACTGCCTCATCTTCTGCTTCCATGTCAATGGAGGATATGTTTAAATTCCCCCCATCTAGAAATGGCAACAGGGGATTAGGAAATGCCCTGATGTCTCCCAGTATTTCAAGTTCTACCCATTACATGGCTTGAGAAGCACCTTCTGCTTTCACCCAGGGCTTTGACTTGCCTCAGGGAAACTGGAATTATCACTGTATGTGACGAGTATCCTTATGGCATCTGAGGTTTCCCAGCAAGACAGGGCTGGGCAGGTGAAGGGGACAATAATTGACACAGATTTGCCAGCCTGCATGGCCACTGGTTAGGAAGGAAGTGGGCAGAGACCAAATGGAGGAAGGTGTCTGGACCAGCTCACAGGCACTGTCAGGGAAGGCACAAATGAGAGCTAGCCCTCTTCTTTATTTGGATGGATCCTTATTTGATGGGCTGCTCTTTTGGGTGGATGTCTAACTGAAGCATCACCACACTTTGGGCACAGGCAGCTGTGCCTGGAGAGAGCATAGCTAGACCTTTCTCTGGGGCACCAGCAACCCAAGGACAGAAAGGGCGCCTCCTTGCTTCATTTCCCAAAGACCCCAGATCCCTTGAGCACTAATGGCATGGAGGTATCCTCCAGCTCTCACCTTTAACAGGATTTACATCATTTCTATGCTTACTGTCTCACCTCCCTGGTCACTGCTAGGTGAGTCACTGCTCACACCTCCACAAACCTGAGCCGAGAGCTGTAACACTCTGCTCAGATCCTCTGTTTATTTCTTCTCTTTGTATTACCTCAGCGTGAATCCTGTACCCCAGGTGAGAACCCCACGTGCACTGAGTGATACCCAGTTCCTGGACAGTTTTGCCTCTCTCTCCATCCCACTTTTGCTCCCTGCTCTCACCCCGACAAACCCTTGCAGCTGATTTTTACGCAGGTTTTTTTCTCACTCAAGAAGGCTGCTGCTTCACCACACTTTTTCAAACTTTTCTGAGTCAAGGGTGGTGTTTTCAACCTGAAAGAGCCTTTGTTAGCCCTTGCCAATGCCACTGCTCCCTTGTGCTGATTTTGCTGAATGTTGCAAAGCCGCTGCCTGCTCAGACCCCACAAGACCAGCACCTTCTGGGATGGTGTGAGTCCTGGTTGTCCCCACAGAAGAGCTGACTATTACTAGAGGACTCACCTGTGTCATTCAGGTCATCATTCTCAGCATCTTCCTCCTCACTGCGTGTCTGAAATACACACAAACTGTCACCCACATCCCTGACAGCAAAAGCCTCTCCACCCAAGCACAGGACACTGTCATAGCTTTCCTCACAGCAGAGTCAGCAATACCTAGCCTGAGATCATTTAGGATTAAAATCATTGCAGGAGGGTATCCAGGAAGTGCATTAATGACCTTTTCTTCTCCCCAGAGCTTCCTACTGGGACTTTTGATTGGGATTTAAGGGACACAGGCAAGGAAGGCAATCTGGGGCAGATCTGCTCCAATAGCACACCCTGGGAAGACAGCCGGGACAGAGAATAAGCAGCATGAAAGCCCCTGCACTGCAGCTAAAATCAGCAATCTCAAATTTTCAGGAGTGCCTCAACAAAAGTCTGGTCAAATTCTCCAAACCACTTGGGCACCCTCACCTCAGAGATGTTTCAACATCCATTGCCTGCGGAATTTGTTCCCCCTGGCGGATGCTTGATACCTGGCCATCATAAGTGTGTTTGACACACAAAAGCCCACATCTTCCCACAGATCCATACCAGGAGGACT
Organism: Jacana jacana; assembly: GCA_013400555.1. Lineage (NCBI taxonomy): Eukaryota > Metazoa > Chordata > Aves > Charadriiformes > Jacanidae > Jacana > Jacana jacana. The sequence goes on from VZTM01022417.1 coordinate 66,561, forward strand.
CCTGTGACACTTATTGCTGCTGAAAACCTGCTCCTCAAGCCATGCAGCCACTTTCCCCTCTGCTGGCAGCTGTCACAAAAGATTACCTGGTTATACAGCTCTTTCAGAGACTCGTAGTACTTGGACCACCAATCCAGTTCCTCCAGCTCTGGTTTTTCCTCTTCATATTCATCTTCCTTCTTTACAAGCTTATTGATAGGAATTTTCTTCAAAGGAGACATAAAAGAACAAAGAAAGGGCTTAGAGGGAGAAAACAACCACCCAGTACCCTAACTCCAGAGCCCTGGCAGCCTCTGCAGAGGCACAGCTTTCAGAGGAGGTGTAAAGCTCTCTGTAGCCCCAGGTTTGTGCTTTCCTACAAAAGCAGCAGCTTTCGAGGCACAAGGCGACACAGCTCTGCTCCCTGTGCAGGAGCCCAGGCACCTAGTGGGGCCCATGAACGGTCAGGAGAGAGGAATGTTTGCATCCAGAATGAAAACTGGTGGTTGAAACCTAACTCTGAACTTCTGAACTTTCTTTTTATTTGTAACTTTCAGTTTCCAAACTTCAAAATTTCCCAGGCCCTACAAATCACTCACCTTCACAAGACTCAGGGGGTGAGTACTGGGACCTGGGTCCCCAGCTGCCAGGCCAATGGTTACCACAGTCTGAGAGGAAAGATGCTGGGATGAGACCTTCCGAGCTGAGACAAAGAGAAAGAGCTTCATGTTTCCAAGCCTTTATTTCTGCCTACTGCTTCCTCCTTTTTGGCCAGTTGTTATTCCACAGGAAAACCCTTCCTGTTACCCTTTAAATTGCTCTTTGCCGTCCCCAAAGAGGGATGCCAGCCCTTACACAGCATGTCACTGCTTGGCTGCTGCTGCTTCCCAAGCACCAGTCTGAAGCCGAGTGCTACAGACTAGAATCTCAACCTCTCTCCAACCCCAACCTGCCCCATGCCGTGCTTTTGCTGGCAACTTATGGGTCTCAGGAGAAGACTTTGCTGCCTGACTAGAGGGAGGAGAAGGGCCAGGGATCTCTGCCACTGCCTCTACAGGAGCCACACCAGTCATCTCACCTTTGGGCATGTCTTCTGGTTCCTCCTCCAGCTCTCTGGGAGAGAATTTCATCACGTCGGACACAACATGGGTACCCACCAGCACAGTGCGCCCAAATGACCGCTTTTCCACCACGAAGATGCTGAGGGGAGGGTGAAGGTAGACCTGCTCTGGGAGCTCCTGCAAAAGAATTGCGTATGGGGTTCTCAGGAGCAAGGGTGATACCTGTGGCAGCCCCACCACACAGCAGGGAGGTCTGATGGCACCTTGCAGCTCTGACCAAAACCCAAAGTCTTGCAGTGACAAGCGATGGTTGAGGCTGCTCTTGGTGGGCAGTTTCACGAAGGTTTTGAGCTGCAGCTAAACCACATGGCCACCAGAGAGCAAGACCCCAGGGGCAGCTCCCCTCCTGTTACCTTACCCCGCACAGACAGGCAGTGCAAGGGTGCAGGACAGCCACAGCGTGCTCTGGCATGGCAGGGTCCCCCCTTCTCACTCACCACATCCATGTATTTGACCAGCTCAGTGAAGTTGGGATTCTCTTTGCAGGATACAATCACCTCCGACTCCACCTTCTTGCCAGCACATTCAATGATCACCTGGGGCTGATCCACCTCGAACAAGTTCACCCGCTTCAGGTCCCGCAGGCCCCAGAACAGGATCTGAAGTACAACGCGAAGATGCTGGGCTCCCTGAGACATGCCAGGCACGGTGAGGCCATGTAGCTGCAACCCTGCATGGTGCTGCCACCTCCCTCAAGAAAGGCGTGAGGCCACTCTGCCAACCCAGCCATCCAACAGCTCTGCCCGCTAAACTGCCGAGACGGCTTCTCCCGCAAGTCCCTCCATTTCTGGCATCTGCACATGCCTCAAAGGCACATTTGAGCTCCAAACCCAGCTCCCTCCTCAAGCCCAGCCTTCTGCACAGACCAGCCATGCTGTCCACCTGGGACAGCCCAGTGGGGCCAGCCCAGTGGAAGGCAGCATACCTCTATGCGAAACTCCTTCAGCACTGGGCGGATGCCCTCAGGGATGATGAACTGTCCAGCACGGGGGTCTCCCAGGTAGTCAGGCTCCTTGGGCTCCACATCCTCAGGCACTGATGGCTTAACAGGTGGAGCCAGGGCACATCAAGCAATGAAAGCCACTTCATGCCATGCCCCCTCCCCTCTTGATCTGTGCTCACAGGCTTTGTCCCTGCACCCTCCCTTCAGTTGAAAGACAAATGTGGCTTTCAACAGCAAGTCCTCTGGTGGGCCTTATGCAACCAGCTCCTCACCCACACATCTCTCCCCAGAGAGCGGGCAACCATGTGCAGCTTCCTACAAGCCCATTACCTCCAAATAGCCACTGTAATCCAGCTCAATCAGCTCAAAAGCGGCTATGAGCTCTCCTGCTGCTTTGGTGCCTTTGTAGAAATTGAAGAACTGCAGGGCAGGTTTGGTGTATGGCTCATCAACCAGCTTCACCTGTGGGACAGCAAAGGCCTGGCCAAGAAATTCAGGGGAGCCCTGTGGGAAAGGAGGAAATGGGTCAAAGTATCCCTGTTATCTCACCACCTCAGAGAAAAGACCACCACTGATTCCAGTCAATCTGGGACACCGTGAGACTGCTTGCCATACTCTGCTTTGATTCCCCTTGCTCCATCCAGAGCTAGGAGCAGGTGAGACACACCTCCAGAAACTCCTCTTAACTCCCAGTCCATCTCCATGAAGAACTGGACAGACAGCCTGGGACCATACACCAGAGGACATCAAAGCTAGATCAGGTTGTTCAGTCTCCTCCAGCCAGGGTTTGAACATCTGGGTTTGAATCTCCAAGGATGGAGATGCCACAAGCTCTCTGAGCTCCAGGCCCAGAATGTGAACTCCCTCTGGCTGAAAATTATTTCCTTATAGCAAGAATCATAGAATCATTTGGTTGGAAGAGACCCTTGGGATCATCAAGTCCAACCATCAGCCCTACTCTACAAGTTCTCCCCTACACCAGATCCCTCAACACCACGTCTAATCTGTTCTTAAACACATTCAGGGATGGGGACTCAGCTGATTTTTTTTCTTATTCCAGCTTGTGTTTGTTGCCTGTCATCCTGCACCTGGGTACCTCCAAGAGAAGTCCGATTCCCTCTTTTCTGCCCTCTCCCATCAGGCAGCTGCAGGCAGCAATAACACGCTGCCTTTGCCTCATCTTCTCCAGGCTGAGTATACCCAGCTCTCCACCTCTCCTCATTCTGTTCTGTGCTCCAACCCCACTCATCTCGGTGGTCTCCTCTGGACTCCCTTCAGTATGTCAGTTTGTCTCATACTGGGACCCAGGAAAGCTGCTGAGCTACACAGAAGAATCCCGTGCAAGCCATGCTGTTCCCCTTCTGATAACAAAGCCCCAGGACTGTCACTTCAAGGTACTAATGAAGACAGGAAAGGGAGGACTGAGGAACAATGGAAGATGACTCCTGAGGGACAGAGGAGAAGGAACAGCCCTAAGAGCTACATCTTCTCCTCCTGGCTATGAGCCCTCTGCAATCCCAGATCCACCGAGCACTCATCAGGACCTGGTTCGGGTCATCTCTGAGCCATCTGCACAGTGGAGCCAGCACCTTCACCCCACTTGACAGCAGAAGTCTGGAGAAAGTCTCAGCCTCAGCCACAGCCCCCGGGACCCACCGCCACCTAGGATCAAGCTGAGCCATGGAAACCAGAGATGTGGCTCCAAAGTGCCTGCTCTCAGCACCCACGCAGATCTCCTCTGCCTTCCCTGTCCTGGAGATGACAGCAGGAGGGCAGCATGACCATACTCACAAATCTATTGTGGCTGAAAATGTTGATTATAATGATGGGGGTCTCTGTTTTCAACTCTTCTTTTTTCCCATCAATAATGAGCTGGTTGAACAGAAGTAGTTCGTTCCACATGGGGCTCAGTGTCTCCTCCAGCATCTGCAGAAAGAGACAGGAGGCCTGAGCACACCACAACCAGTGGAGACAAACTGCATGCATTTTGTAAGAGAGTGAGGACACGGGAGTTAATCCCCTCTCCCAGCCTCATGCAGCTGGAACCTGGCAGGAGGGGACATGGTAAAAGATGGTTGGCACCTGGGGCCAACTAGCACATGCCCATCAAACTTTGAGCCCATGTTCAATGCTATATATGTTTTGTCAAAGGTTCTAATCACACTGCTCAGAGCACCTCATGCCTGGGGTTACAGAATTTCCAGGAGGACTGCCACAGCACTGGCCTTCAACATGTCAGTGAGAACATGATGATTTTTCTCTCCCCAAGTCCCCAGGATGGTAGAAGCAAGAGTTTAAGTGGTCTCACCCTGGTGGTTTGGCAATGAGTTGAAAACACCACTCTTGCAAATGGATCTGAAAGGCCATTGTCATCTGCGGGGAGGATCCCTCGAGCCTGATATAGATGGGCTCGGAGCTGGAAATAGCTGAAATCTGGTAAGAGAAAGAGAAAAGAGGTCCCATTTCCCATTGAGGCCAAAAAATGCATGAAAAGGGCCAGCAAGGTAGGACTGGACGCATCCCACAAGGAATGGGTACCACTTCTAGGGGCATTCACTGTGGTTCTCAGAAGACCAGCACATCTCAAAAGGTTTGGCCAAGCAAGACAAGCTCACTGGGCTCCCTGGACACCTCTGACATGTGAAATCTGCAGTTATCTGCCCTGAGCATCTGTTGTGGGGGAGCACCATCGGGGCTCATCAAAGGGGCAGCCATCATGCCCTTGCCTATGAAGCCTCATGCCTCATTCAGTGCCTGGGAAGCACCCATCCTCTCTGCTGCTCCAGCTGTGAGTGTGCAAACACATCCTCATGAGAGCAAACCAGACCTGCCTGTCCCAGTCATGCCTTGTAGATGGCATGGAGATGACCGGATGCTGGCCCTGGGGCAGGGCCTCTCACCTCTCTGCTCCCCTGCTCACAGTTTTAAGCCATGAAAAAGGGGTGTCTACACTCACCATCCCTGCTGAGCCGGCTGGGGGGACTGTACGCAGAGAGCTGGGCGATCTCCTGTCCGCTCGCAGAGAGGTACCTGAACTCCTCGGGCAGCTCGGCCAAACAGTTCTTTGCATATTTGGTTACCCCAAGCCACATATAGATTTCCAGTTTAGCAAAGATCTCACCAGTGTGTAAGCCAGGGACCTGAAAACATAGGAGGTTTAGCAAGTTTCCCATCTCAGCCACGCTCCCTTCAGACAAAATGATCCCCATCAGCCAGTGACCGACCAAAGAGCACCTGAGACACAGTGACACCGCGTCAACAGGCAAAAGGCAGTAGCGGAGCAAGAGCTTTGTTTCCTTGTGAACTCCAGGATTTCATTAAGGAGGGCTGGAATCACGGAGGGAGAAGCAGTGAGAAGCAAGAGCACACTGCTTTGGTACAAAACCCCACCTTCATAAAGACAGTCTGGATCTTCGCACAGTCCTTGCCCTTCTCCTCTTCGACTGCCGAGTAGAGAACGTTCTGCGCAGCAACTCTTGCATACGCCACGCGCCTGTTGTTGCAGAACATCCAGACGAGGACATCAGGGAGGGTGCACTGGGGCTGCAGGGAGGAAAGACGGGACCGTCACAGCAGAGGAACAGCACGTATCTTGTCCTCCCTCCACTGACACGGCGAAAGCTTTGTCTCCGCGCAGGAGGGACTGATGGCTGCATGGCATTTTGGAGATCCAGCAGCCCTAGCACTGGCCACGGGCTTCAGCAAGCCTCAGCCCTGCAATATCTCTGCTCCTTTCTTAGAAGGATCTGTAATCTGCCTTGTTTTTCACTGGGAACACCAGCAGGACGCACTCAGCCCCTATCATGTTGAGGGGAGGGAGTGCCCACAAGACTAGAAAAGTGGCATTTTACCCCACCTTTGACAGCAGCCCAAGTGCTGATCCACAGGAAGGAACCACGTTAGCTGGAACCCCAGCAACAAGAGTGCCCAGCCTAACACTAGTGTTCAGGTTGAGAGCAGGACTTGCAATAAAGCAAACGCACAGATGGAAGCAAGGACTTCTTTTAAACTCTAAGTTCACCTCCCTGTTTCAGTTTCCCTGCCACTAGTGTTTGTACTCGTACCTGATACTCATACTCGCAATTTTTCAGTACACCAGTGGCTGAAGCAATTTATTACCAATCAAACAAAGACCACCAGCCTTCCAGCACAGACTAGAAGTGGCAAATGTATGTGCAGGGCTGACAGTAACATTCCCATGGGAGGACCATCTGCAGGCAGTCTGTGCACGGGACAGCTTCTCCTGGCGGTGTGAGGGGTGACATCTTGGTCATGCTACAATCTACCCTCACAGAGCTAAAGGTGTGAAAGTTACTTGGCTTCAACTTGGTGCAAGACTTCTCCAAACTGCAACATCTGCTCACTCCAGCAAACGTGTTCTGGTTTGCAGTACACAAACACACTGAATTTCAGGAGTAACTTTAAAAAGAGCCAGTGAAACTCTGAAAATGGAAAGTCTGCACTATGGATGAGAGATCTTATTTCAGTGCAAGTCTGAATTTGCAGAGGGTGGCCAGGGTCAGTCCCTGGTGGCAGCACAGGCAGGGCTGTTTCCCCAGGCACAGCTTTGTGCTGGCTGAGCAGAGGGTCCTAGGTGGCCTGGAGCTGGTCCAGCTCTGTCTCCAACCCACCGCTGAGCTGCTCAGACCCCTGCTCTGCCACCAACAGCCCTGCAAAGCTGTCAAGCCTCATCCCTCAGAAGAGCCCTTCCATGAAACTTACAGCAGATGGAACTTGGGATTTTATGTAGCAAGGGAAGACAGCAGAGGAAAATGCCCAACTCAGGCTAGCGAGCCCTGGCAGCCAGCCCAGTGCCCTTTGCTTGCCCCTGCTTGGAACCGGGGTGCTGCGGGAGCAGCTGTACCTCTTCAGCCATGAAGCGAAGTTTTGCCAGGATCCTCCTCGTCTCCTTAACCTTCTCCTTGACATTGGTTCGAGTCAGCCGGCGCCTCAGGCGGAGTCCCTGCTTGCCACACAGGATCTGAACAGAGAGCACTGTCACGGGCCTGGCCATGATGCAGGCACGCCAGGCGGGCACCCCTCAGAAGGGCTCTGCTGGGGCACCCATGTGCTGATCAATCCTGCCCCGTCGCACCCCGACCTCCACCACAGCTCACTCCCCAGCTGCTGACAGCATACCTCCATCACAAGCAATTCAGACAAGTGCCAAGAACTGGAGACTCCAGTAACTCATCAGTTCTGCCACTACCAGACAGTAACAAAAGTTCCTGAGCTTTCACATCATTTGGGGCAGAACAATCATGTACAATGAATACACATTTCAGAAACCGGTGGTCTAAGGCTCCAGATTCCTAGAGGAATCTTTGCACATGGAGCAGCTTGGGGCCACAGAAGCATGGGAATATGAAGATGCAGGAAACTGGAAGATGGGGCTTTCATGTCTACCAGTTGATGGTGCACATGTCTGAGGAGAGACTTTGTGATTAAATGAAATCAGGAAGGAATTCAGGGTATAAAGCCAGTATGGGCTGACAAGGCCAGCGAACCCATCTCTCAGGCTGGTTCTGTCTGGAAGACAGACTCCGCCTTAGCAGAGTACCTTCACCATAGCTCCAGTGAAGATGTGTGGGGAGGCAGAAGGAAGGGACTCAGACATGCCTACATTTTATTTCCTACTGCTGTCATTGCATTTTGGTCAGCCTTTCAAAGCTTTGTAGTCTGATGAGGACTATGACTATAGCCGTTGTCTGCTGTGCTGTGATGGAAGGTATGGAACTGTGCTCTCATTCACCCAGCTGGCCTTGTCTGCAGGATTATGAACGCCTAGGTGTTGCCCTGTCCAGGAATAGGCAGATGAATGACTGGTGTAGATCTGCTGGATGGGTACCCAGCCTATGGGCTGAGTTTCCAGGGGCAGTGGCCCTCAGTGAGCTCCCCCAAATCTGCCTGCAGGACTAGCCTGCATGAAAAGACCTCCACCAACATGCATGTGCTCAAGCACACGTGCTCCACAGGAGAGGAGGGATGGTATCAGGGCACATCCCGCAGCTTACGATGTTGTGCATCAGGTACTTCATCCGACATCTGTCGAGGTTGTTGGGATGCACCATCGTTTTTCTCTCTGCACTGAGCGAATATTGCCTGCAATGAGAAAAGCAGCACAGGCTCTGCAGCCATTGCACCCACCAGGCAGAGCACAGCTCACAGCATGGGCACAAGCTCCAAACCCCTGGTACTAATTGGAATGCATCAGAAAGCCCTCTCTCTGCAATGCCCTCTCTTCTGAGAGCTTTTTGACTCGGAAGATACACTGGGGACTGCTCAGCACCCGAGGATTCATCTCTGCTGTCACCATGGCAAGGCTGGGGAATTAAATGTCTATCAGGCCCTAGTGGGCCATCACAGTGATTGAAACACTAGTCTCTTGTCTGTGTAACTGAAGAGAGCAAAGGAAATGCCCTAACATTTAGGAAATACCCAAGAGCCCAGGGACATCAAGGCTGCAGCCTGTGACCCCTATTTTTCCCAGGACTGGGGTCTCCTCTCCAGGCTTGAAGAGCTATAGAGTCCTTTTCCCAGGCTGTTCTAGTTTCTTTCCACTATCTGTCCCAGGAAGATGAGAGAGCAGGCTGTGCACAGCCCAGACAGAGCATAGTACAACCTCCTAACCTGAAAACAAGAAACCTTAGGAAATCAGGCACATGCTAACCTGCATCCAGCTACCAATTCCTCCAGCACCTCTCTGAGCCGTTCTTCTGCTTTAGCCTTTGGCCTTCTCATGAGCTTCTCCACATCATCCAGCCCCTGCTCCTGTGGGGAAAGCACAACATACAGGGAGCTTGCGCCCAGCTGCAGGGTCAGAGAGAAACATTGCAAGGATGTGTTTGCCACAAATGGCTTGTGCCCATCTGCAGAGCTGGAGATAGTGAGAGCACTGCAGGTCAGCCCTGTGCTGTCAGGGATTCTCCAGAGCCTGGGGATAACCTTAACAGTGGTTGCTATGAAACTTTGGGCCTCAGTCCTTGAGTAGCAACTGAAACACACTGGCAAGCTCTGCTTTTGGAGGTCTAAGTCCAAAAGAGAAAGATGAGGCCCCAAAAAGAGACTGCACCCCCACTGATGACAGCCCGAGGCTGAGTGTCAGTTTGCAGCAGCATCTTCCCAGAGCAAACGCTGGTAGCAGAGGAGCTTTTTGTCACAGATGTGGTGTCACTCACACCTCTAGGAGACACTGCCAGGCTGTGGCACAGGACAGGCAGTGGCTCTGCGCTCCCTGCCGTACCCCACATCTAAAAGGCAGGTGGGACCGAGCCCTGTGAGAGGCAGATTCACACAGGGATGAGGATGTTTAAGGCAAACAACTCCCAGAGCAACTGTGTGTGCTACAAGTAAAGAACACCCAAAAGGACCACGCTGCAGACAGACACCCTGAGCACCCTACCAGGCGCTCTGCCAGCTTGACAATCCAGTTGGAAATGCAGAGCCTCCAGGTGTGATCCTCCCAGTAGCTCCACACGGACACGCAGGGCTTCTCATGCATCATGGGCAGGCAGCTGTATGACCTGAGGGGAGCAGGCACAGGAGGTGCTGCTGTTGGCAGAATGCACATCCCATGTCACAAGGCAGCGCTTGCACAGCCAGCACAGGGAGCAGCATCTGGCCCCTGTTCCTCAAAGAGAACCAGTTGGTTTTGGTCCTGCACCACAGGCATGGATTCCAGCTGCTGGACCTGTCCTTTGCCATCCCAAACTAGCACACAGCGTGTGCCCAGAGGAGTCAATGACCTATCAATATCTAAAGGGTGTGTGTCAAGAGGATGGGGTCAGGCTCTTCTCAGTGGTGCCCAGTGACAGGACAAGGGGCAATGGGCAAAAACTGGAACACAGAAAATTCCATCTCAACATGAGGAAAAACTTCTTTACTTTGAGGGTGGCAGAGCCCTGGAACAGACTGCCCAGAGAGGGTGTGGGGAGTCTCCTTCTCTGGAGATATTCAAACCCCCCTGGATGCATTCCTGTCCAACGTGCTCTGGGGGACCCTGATCTGCCCGGGGGTTGGACTAGATGATCTCCAGTGGTACCTTCCAGCCCCTACAATTCTGCAGTTCTGTGAATGAGGCCGACAGGAGCTGCTGAGATTTCTTGCTGTTATGGGACTGAGCAGTAGCAGGCCCAGAGCTCACAAGACAAACACCAAGACAAGGACAAACCAGGCAGCATTCCCAGAGCAAATAAATCATCAGAAGAGCTTGTCTACAAGTCTCACCTGCCCAGCATCACACAGCATGTGCTTGAATACTCCACCCCTTCCTCCTCACTGGAGTCAAGCCCTTTAGGACAGTGCTTGTTAACCAGAAAAAGGATTGCTATTATTGATGGGTCACAGTTTTCCAGGGACCCTGTCCTTGGCCATCTGTACACATCAAGCAGACACCATACGGCCTGTAGGGCTAATGGGCAATGACAGCCAGCTAGGCCATGGCAAGCTGCAGTGCTGCAAAGAGGAGAAACTCCTGCACAGCACACACATTGCTGTGCAGAGCTCTATACCATCTGGAATAACCCACCTGGGAAGCTGAGGCAGGACCAGATTAGGTGGAAAAAAAGGATGAAGAAAACTCACCTGTCATACTCTGTGGGCTCTGGTCTCTGGCTCTTAGTCACTGACTTGTTCAGCGCTGCTGAAGCTGGGGCCAGCACCTCAACCTCCTGCTCACCATCTGAACCAGGGTCCAGCAAACGCTGCTCTTCTTTCACTTCTCCCTCTTCCACTTTTCTCCGTGCTTTGGTCACAACCTCTTCAGCTTTGCCATAGTTTCCTTGAAGTTAAGCATTAAACAGCTGAGTAGGATCCCTGTTAAGCGAGTTTGCTAGCTTAAAAAATCAGAGTGCATTCATCGGGAGAAGAGAAGCACATGGGCATGCACTTTTGGACTAGCTTGGACTTTTGGAACTAGCAATTCAGTAGCATCCAATGACCAGAGCACCACATGGACAACCAGGAGGTCCCAGGGTGGGGAGGGGGGCGGGGGGAAGCTGGGCAATTGCAAGGATGTCCTTGCATACACATTCAGGATGCACCAAGTGCCTGCTGTCATCTACACCCCTACACTGGGGTCAGCAGCAGTCACTCAGGAAGACTTCTCAGCATCAAACATCTCCACCCATCCAGTTTAGGAGGGGGAGGGCTCATACCCACTCTCCTACCATTGTTTCCCCATCACCCGCTGTCACAGCCCCTCAGCACCACATGGCTACCCCGATATCCCAGCTACCCTTTCTTGCTCCCAAACCCTTCTACATGTTCTCACCCCAACTTGCCAGGAGAGCTACAACCACTCTCCACAAACAGGCAGTTCATACAAATGCTGCAAACCTCCAATCCTATAGGAAAGCACCCAGACTTTTGAAGTAATCAAAGCACTGGGGCACACTCAATGGCTCAGTCCCCACCCTTCCTGAAATCCTGTTTTGGAAGCACAAGGTGTGCAAGAGATGGCACTTTAGGACCATGGTGCTGACTTAGGCTATCAGAGGGAGACCTGCACTGTTTCCATAGTTTCTGGACACAGGGTCCTGGAGAATACCCACCTATGGAGACTTCAAAGCTGACAGACTTGGAACTGAGAGAGGGGTCCATCATAGTGGCTTCAAAGAAGGCAGCAAAGAGGAGGAATTCCTCCTTCCTCCCCAATGCGTTCTGAGCAAGGAGACAGTAATCAGCCCGAGAGCTTTGTGTGCCAAAACACTGCCTCAGCAGAAATTCACGGAGCATCAGGGCATGGCTGGTGCCTGCCAGCCCTCCCAAGGGACATTAGTGGGATGTAGCTGAGGTCACCACCACTGGGCTGCCAGAGGCAGGATGTTTCCTTGGAGATCCCAGTAGGTTGGTGCCGAGCCATGGCTTTGGCTGATGCCTGTGTGAGGCCAGTGAGCAGGCTGGTAGACTAAGGGATGGCTAAGGTACCAACACAGCTGCTTCTTGCCTGCCCTTCCCAGGCCAATTAGAGACCCAGAGCCAGTTACTGAGCTCCAGGGGAGGAAACGTATATGCTCAAAGGCAGCTGTGCCCTACCCACATGAGAGTCCTCCCTGCACCAGGAAGGCAGCAGAGGTGGGCATGCTCCAGCCTTACCATGGGAGCATTTTGGGGCTGCAGGTGTGGCCTCAGCCCTTGCAGAGGCTCAGAGAGCTCTGGATGGGGCAGCAATGGGCTGGGTGGGTTTGCTCCAGCACTGTTACACCAAGTGACCCCACTGCCCCATGAGGACCATGCTTGCTGCAGGCCAGCCATGGCAGCACTCACCTCAGGGAGTGGATGAAGCTCTTCCACCTCCACAGTGACTTCCTCGGGCTGCTCAGTCTCCTGAGAGCCCCCAGCCTCCTCCTCTCCCTGCAGCTGCTTCAGTTCTTTGGCTTTCTCCTTGGATTTCTTACTTTTCTTCTTCAGCTTCAGTTTGCTCAGGGCACCTTTTGACTTGTCCCCAAGCTTCCTCTCTGCCATGCCGGGGCTGCTGAAGATCTCCACTGTGATGGCCATGAGGATGCGCCCGCGGTAGAAGATTCCCTCACCCATGCCCTCGTTGAGGTCTTTGTGGATGTCCCGCAGAGCTGAGTTCTGGGGGGAGCCATACAGGTTCACCCAGGCTGGGCCAAACGTGGGGTTAAAGCCTGCAGTGACAGGCAGAGGGTCTAATTACACTACAGGGAGATGCAGAGAGCTCTTTCCCCAAGAAGACAGGCCAGGACACAGGGACGTTAAAGTGTTTTGGCCGCTCCTGCTTCCCACTGCCAGTAAACCACCATGGCTGAGCAGAGGGTGCATGGCATGGGGCTGCCCGGGACACCCTGACCCACGGGACAGCCATGCTAGGCCTCACCATTCCTGCCAGGGTCTGAGATCTGCTGCAGGTCAATGTAGTGTGTAGCAATGGCCACATCACCAATATTGGCATCATCCAGCACCTGGATTTTTATCTTCCTGGCCAGAGGTGGGAACATCTCAATGAAGCTGATTTGCTCATTCCACTCGGGCTCCATGGTGTTGGTCTCCACCGACGTTTCCCCCTAGGAAAGGAGAAGGTGTGAAAGCCACACAATCCCAGCCAGCAGCCAGAGCACAGCATGCCTCAGGGTGTCTCTGGGAATGACATGTCCTCCTGTCCCACCTGCAGAGGGTGGTAGGCAAGCTCTGGAGGTGGCAGTATCCCTGCTCCTGCCCCCATCCCAGAGGTTGCTCTCTGTGCTTCATCAAGGGGGTCTGTCCCAAAGCCCTGGCCATGCTCTGCACAGCCAAGGAAAATACTGGAAGCAAGTGCGCAGCATCACCAGACCCAGAGATGTCTTAGAGTCCTCTGGAAGCACACCCAGGCCCACAAGGATTCCCAGGGATTGATTCTCATCTTAATGGACATCACAGGACCAGAAACACTGGCCTTGGGTGCAAGAAAGGGCCATCAGCTCAGTAAACTCTCCTGAGGGTGTCAACCTGAGTCTAGCTTGCTACAGAGGACTTCTGTTCCAGGATTTATTTGCCCCTCTCCCTGCACTTAGGGATATGAAACCTGTCTGCAGCACTAGTAGATCAGGCAGTGGCTGTGTTCAGGGCTGGGGCTGTCCCCCACACAGCTCTCTGCAGAAACAAAGCTCCCATAAAAGCCTTCTCATCCAGACACCACACACTCACGGCCACACGACTCAGGCCACTGCCAAAGACAGCAAGACTTGAGCTCTCCCAGCCCGCCTCCAGCGGGATTGCTGCGCTCTGTGGAGGCTCCTGACACCATCAGCCTAGAATATGCTGCCACACAGCCATGGGGTGATCAGCCCAGCTGCACGCAGACCCCCTAGAGACTCACCTGCTGCCCACAGAACGAGACCTGCACGTACGGGTCAATAAAGACTTTTTTCTCCCCTATGATCTTGGAGAAACCACCCATGATGCCTGCACTCATGCTGGGCAGGCCCTCAGCACGATACAGCTTGATACAGACCCTGGCCCAGGGTCTCTCTGCAGGGACTCTCTTAGGCAGCAGCAGGTTCCTGAAAGACAAATTCACGTTCTGGCTCTCTCCCGAAGCCCAGGAAATTCCATGCTGGGAATTGCCCTGACTGGCAGCAGGTTTGGATCATGCCCCACCAAAGCTCTCTCCCTGGATCCTTCCCAATCAAAAGAGGGGGAAATGGGGCAAAAACTGTTGTGACTGTTTTGCCCAGGGTCATGCAAGACCTTACTGTACCCACCTTTCAATGTCCTCATCCCGGCTGCTGGAAGAGGTGGGAAGGGAGCCCACAACATCCCCACGTGCAGTGACAGAGATGTTGCACTTCACAAAGCCTTTCACACCTGCCCGGGTGTCCGTAGGGTCACTGATAACAGCCCACTTCTGGAAAAACCTGTGATCTGAGAGGGAAGGAAAGGAGATCCCTGTGGAGAGCCCAGGTTACCATCTCACATCCCAGCTACGCCTGCACAAAGATTGCCCTGGCCCTGCCTCCGAAGGTGAGACCAGCCCTCAGACAGCCAGGAGGAGAAGCAAGTGCTGGTCCTCATGTGAACTAAGCACTTGGGAGACGGGGCCTTCACCAAACTCAACAGAGCACGAAAGGAACATCCGTTTCAGACAGAGCCAGGGAGCAGGTGAGGAGTGCAGCTGGTCATACCTGGCTGGCTGTACACCGTCACAACGTCCATCTTGAACGTCCCGATGCACATTCCCAGGAACGGTATCTTCTTTGAGTGAAAAACCTGCAGACAGCACAAATCTCCCTGAGCACCAGGAGATGCAGGCAGCCAGGTGACACATCCAAACATCTCTGAGGAGGGACTGCTAAGAGGTGCCCATTCCAACACACAGCCCAGGCAGCAGTTGCAGGCTCCTCATGCACAGTGACGCATCTGAATTAGCCCTGGGAAAGACTCATTCCTGCCCAACAATTCTCACAAAGCCCGTTAGCCCACAACCCTCAGTCAAACCTGGGCCAAGGGAAACTCATGTGCAACCAATTCAGCTGCTTCTGCCAACCCCAGATAAGCCAAATCCCAACAACAGCCCAAGGGCAGACCAGCTTTCCCACAGGGCGTCCTGTGTCCGTACCCTGGTGGGTCAGGGCAGAGGCATGCCCCAGCCAGGCAAGTGTCTCTCCCAAAGCCCAGGCCTGGCCCAGTGCTTGCTGAGCCCACACCAGCAGAAGAGCCTTTCACAGGGAAAGTGCTGGAGATAGCGTGGCAAAGGAGGCATTGGCCAGGTTTAGCCATCTTCAGAAAAGCCCCCTGTTTTGGAGAAGCCCCTGCACTTTGGGCCAGGGGATTTCTGAAGACTGCTCTCTGCCTGCCTGTTTTTTTTTCTACAAGCACAAATCACTGCTGAGCTCTCCTCACACCAGTCATTCGCCTCCATGACCTGCATGATGAGCCTCCAGGGGAAGGGGCAGCAGGGGATCCTCCCCAGAAAAGCCTGGCTGCAAGGCCTCTGGGCAAGAAACTACCCCAGGGGTCCCATTTCAGTAACTGGATGCGGAAAAAGCCTGACACAGGGGAGGTGGGAACGCCGCACTGTCCAGTGCTCGGTCTCTGCCCCACGGTGGCCACAGGAAGGCCCTTTGGTCTCAGCCGGGCAGATGCCTCTGGCTGAGAGACCCGACTTGTACTGGTACCCTTGTTTTGCCCATCACTGCCAGCATCTACACGCAGAAGCGTTGGGTTGGACCAGTTACCAATGAAGGATAAAGAGAAGGACACACGTACCGAGATCTCTATGAGTCTGTGGAATAAAACGTCCCGTGGCTCATGGAATTCAAACAGAAAATACTGAAAGAGAAGAGCAAAGCAGCTGAGCCCCAGGGCCCCACGGGCACCTCTGCTTGGGAGCAGCCGCATCCCCAGCACTGCCTGCGAGGATGGCCCCAGCCACTTGGGACACCGGTGTGGCAAGGACAGAGCCTCTGTCCCTGTCACATACCTCATTGTAGAAGGGGCAGTTTGTTGAGTTCTGCGTTGCTGTGTGCCTCTTCTCCTCTCCAACTTTGACTACCACGAAGGGGTTTATGTTCACCCCCACCAGCTTCTGCGCTTCAATGATATTAATCCCAACCTGGGAAAAAGAGGGAGAAAACCTTCAGATGAGTACTCTCCTCCTTTCCAGCTTCACCTTGACCTTCTTTCAGCAATAGCAGTATCCAAGTGTGCAGGGCCCTCTTGCTGGGGGTTGGATGCTTGGGGCAGGCAAGAGCATGGCTGCTGGATCTGCTATGCTCAGGGCAGACCAAAATGATATTTGAGATACTTGTTTCTTTCAGACAAACCATGGAAATGAAGTGCTAGATCCCCAGCACCTTTGACAAGTGCAGCCCCCCGGCAACACTGTCTCCACACAGTTTCTGATCCCAAGGGGGTTGCAGGGAGGTGCATCCAACGCTGCAGTACCTGGAAGCTCTGCGGAGTTGGGGTGGCAAAGAGGTCCCGTGCGGAGCAAAGTCTGGAGCGGCTACACAGAAAAACAACCCAAGTGAGCAGGTCTCCTCATCTACATGGACCTAAGCAAGCCCCCACTGAGGGAAGCAACAGAAACCCTGGCAAATAATGGCCCCTTGCCCTGAGGACAAGGGAATCTCCAACAGTCCCTGTTTGAGGCCATCAGAAACTGAAAGTTTCCAACATTTTGCAGAAGCAGAACGTCAAGAGATGCAAGATTCCCCCAGAAATCACCCCAAGAGCTGGCACTTTCCATCCCAGGACCCAAGCAGGGGCAAGAGAGAAGACCACACCGTGGATACCTCTTCACAGGGCTGAAGACGATGCCTGAGATCTCCATCTCAGATACATCATAGAAATCTTCTTCTTCTTCTTCCTCTTCCTCAGCAGTCTCCAGGCCTTTTGCCAGCTTCCTGCCCAGTGCAGCAGCCCTCCGGTCCAGTTCACTCGCCCTCAGCCCCTCAGCTGCCCTGCAAACCCCGCACCGTGTCACAGGCTGCATCATCAGCCCTGACAAGTGGGTTGTGCACTCCCGTCCGCCCACAAGGAGTAGGGCTACTTACTCCAGCTCCTCAAAGCCAGGATTGCGGATGATTAACTTAGAACTGTAAGAAAAAGAGATGCTTTGCTGAAAAACAAACGGTTGAGGCTGTTCAGTGATGCATGTAATAGTGCACCGCCGTGCTTCCCCTTGGCTCTTGGCAGGGACATGAGCATCCTCCAAAGTGATGCTTTTCCAGTGTTCACCCTGTGCCCCTGCTGCTTTGTCTCTGGCACTCCAGAAGTGACACCCCCCAGACCTTGCTGCTGCCTGTTATCCTGCCCACCCAGACACCCCCATCTCCCCTGGCTTTGGGCATCATCTATGTACGAGGTGTTTGCAGCTTCTACAGCCCAAAGCCACATTCGTTCTCTGCAACTTTGCAACCACAGTCTTGCTCC
Source organism: Jacana jacana (assembly GCA_013400555.1). Lineage (NCBI taxonomy): Eukaryota > Metazoa > Chordata > Aves > Charadriiformes > Jacanidae > Jacana > Jacana jacana. The sequence continues at coordinate 83,979 of VZTM01022417.1, forward strand.
CCTCAGCCAGAAAGGCTGCAGAAACATTCTGGAATCTGAAAGGACGCCCAGGGTGCAGTGGGTTGTTGCAGACACAGGCTCTTTGTGAAGACAAGGTCTTTTCTTCCCAAGAGCACTGCTCACTTTCTGCTGCTGTAGAGCAGCACCGGGCCAGCCTGGCCTGGGTGGAACAGTAAATGAGGCTGGATTGCACCCCAAAGGCTGCAACGGGCAAAGACAGTGGTACAGCCTGCCCGGAAATTCACTCCTCCCAGGATTTCAATACCTGTCTTTTGCCTGGTACAAAAAGTCCTCCTCAGCCCAGGTCCCAGCTGAGCCATCTGGAGGCTGGTAGCGCAAATCCAACTCAATGTAGATCTAGAAACAGAAAATGAAACCGCCTGAGAGCTTGGCAGCCACAGAACAACGGCAGAAATGCTGTGGAAAGGGGGAAGAGGAGCACAGAATTTAAAGTGGGATACTGGTGGGAAGAAGGGGAAGGAAGGGGTTTAGAACCCAACAAAAAGCCTATTTATACCATACTCTCCTTGTCTGCCTCCATCAATGAGTTAACCAAACCTCCCCCCTACAGCTTCCCCAACTCCAGGATTCACTGAAGTTTCAAGTTTCCAAATCTAAAATATACCACCCCTAAGAGCCATCCTGGGGCACTTTTGGTAAGGCAAGTGGGGAAAGTCGTACAGCAGAGCAAACTACCACACAGTCTCCCTGTGGGAGGCACAAGAGGGCAGGCAGAGCATCCCCAGACACGGCAGCTTGGTTTAAAGCACAACTGGAGGCGTAAGTGCACCCAGAGACGTTGACTTAGCATTAATGATGAAGAAGGACAACCAGAGAAGCACAGGGAGTTTTGGCACAGCCAGCATGGGGCTGAGCATACTTTGTCTGCAGGTGACTGGCCTGATCTCAAATCAACACAAACGCACAAGGATTGCCCAGCAGAAGCCAAAATCTCAGCCACGGAGGAGCTGCCTTCTTAGCAGGCAGAAGGGGGTGTACAGGCTGGGTTCACAGCTCAGTCCCGGGAAAACACGTTTCTGGGAGCAGACATACAGCCCAAGAAAGCAGTGGAACAGCGACCGGGAACGGCAGGAAAGGCTGGGTGGGTGCAGAAGCCTGAGGTAAAGCCAGGTGAGCAGCTGAGCCTGAAAAAAACCTTCAAACCACCAGAAGAAAAAAGGGTGCAAATAACCCGGGTCCCAGAGAGGAACAGGACTTGGAACAGCAGGAAGGGCTTTGCTCCCACTTCATTAACGGGGCAGAGGCTGAAACAGTATCTCTCCCTCGGGGACATGTCTCCTCTCAGCTGAGCAGAGAGAGAGGGTCTCAGGCTGCCCTTGGATGGGTCTCCCACCCCTCGCCTGCCGTGTTCCTCCTGCCAGGGCTGCATCGTCAGAAATGAACCTGGCACAACGGGACAGGTTCAATGCACCGACCCCTGGCTGTCCGGCACCGACTGCACTGTGCCTGCACACCCAGCTGCCAGGAAATGGCTCGGTTTTGGGGTCATGTTCATTTTCCAACAGCACAAAGGACCCAAGTGAGCCCTGGCAGCAGGGCAGGAGGGGAGAAGGACCCAGGGCACAGAGCAGAGAGGCAGGCAGGTGTCAGAGTCACTTGTGATAGCCCAGACCATCATTAAGCACTGATGTTTAACCCAAAAGCTCATCAGGTTCCCAAGGCACCCTGCCTTGCTCCGTCAGCTCCCCTCTGCTTCACGCGCTGCAGCAGCCCCTGCCCACCCAGCGCGTGGCGCAGGGAAGAGATGAAATACCACCTCCTACCTCTATCACACGGGGAGGTTTTACTAAGCCCCTCTCTGCTCGTTCAGGCCCTCAGCAGGTCTCCAGGGCCTCCAGCCCACCCCACACACTTCTGGAGGCTCCTAGAACCACTTGATGGGTGTAAAGTGGCTGCACTCCTGTGTAGAGAGGGAACAAACGCCGCAGTGCTCCCAGGCTCAAAGCAGCACCTTGCACTCCCCCTCAGCCCCCAGTCCACTTGGGAACCACACAAGCTTTCCCACAAATCTTTCCTGATCGCTGATGTCCAGGCCACCCGCCTGGACTTACACCAGTGACTCTGCAGTTCCTGTCGATGAGGGCCTCCCGGATGATCAGCCTCCCAGATGTCACCAGGTGCTGAAGGCTGAGGACAAGGGTACCGAGAAGTCTGGAAGAAAAGCAGAGGCTGCAGCAGCACTGTACGTAGCACCAGAAACTGCAGGCTGGTGAGCCTCACCTCCAGCCCTACAAAGGTGATGGAACAGTTCATCCTGGATGTCACGTCTAAGCACGCAGAAGAAGAGCAGGCCATCAGGAGTGGTCAGCACGGACGGACCCATGGATCACCACTGCCATTACTCTGCTCCCCGGGGCAGAGGGTGTGCATAGACACTGCCAGTGCCAGCCCAGTCATCTCCCACTGACCTCTTTGCTCAGCACCATCAGGTCCTGGGGATTTGTTACTGTTTGGTTTGTCTCTTTGTTCTACATCAGTTTCTATTGATGTTTCAGTCACAGAGAGTTCCTCTGATGCAGCTCCCATAAGGAAAGCACCCAGTAAACAGTGACACAAAGTTCAGCTGCATTTTCTGCTCTGGTTTGTCTTTAAGTGTCTCACAGGAGCTGTTTCCTCCACACCCTCTCCAGCAGGCTTCCGATGCCTTTGAACAGGCTTGTATTATTAACGGCCTCTAGGAAGTTGTTCCTCTTGATTTTCCTTGAGTTCTTACATTTTGCTTATCAGAGTTGGCACCTTTCCCTGCATCCTCATGTTTCACACGGAAGGAGGTGCCTCTGCTCCCTGTCTTGCTCCTACTCAATCACTACTCAGTCTGTCACCTCTACTCTCGGGTTTCCCTGAAGTGTTTTCCAGCTGCTGGAATAATTGCTGAGTTCACAGCGTTGTGTATGTGCCACCTAAGATGCATTATAAATTCTGGCTGACCCTTTAAATTCAAATTGTTGTCTTTTTTAAAGGTTAAACCATCCTACCACAGGCCTGGGGCTTTTTCCAGCTGACAGGCACGTTGAATTTGGGTGCAGCCAAATTCAGTCACCATGTGGATCTACAGGGTGAGAGCAGGTCCCCATTCTGCTGCAAGTCCTGCCCTTCCAGCTTTATTTTTCAGGAGCTGATTTTACCTTTGTCCCACCTTGGGAGCTGCCCGGGATCCTGGGGTGGTCCCTGTTCTTGCTGGCACAACTAAATGGAACTAAGCCTTGTCTAACTTCATGTATACAGCTCTGCTGCTGCGTCACAACAGCCAGTTCCATCTCTCTTCTAGAACTTGAATTCTGCTTGTCTTCCTTCCATCAAATTTCCAATGAAATTTTTCTACTCCCAGCAGAATTACTCCCAGTATTTCTCTTCCCCCGCCTCTGCCAGTCCCCTCAACAGCCACAGAACCTACCTGTTACTGAAAACCTTGCTGCAGTTGTAAACCTTAACAGACAGCATTTCTCCCACGATGAGCTTCCCATAGTGAGGCCAGTGGAAGAGCTACAACCAAGAGCAGAGCAGGAAGAGAGAACAGTTCAAACACACCACCCGGGTTTGTTGGCTGGGTGGTCTCTGCGAGGTGACCGAACCGAAAGGCACAGCAAAGAGCTGCTCCGCTGGGAAGTCACTTCCCTGCGGGGCAGACCCTGGAGCTGGGGAGGGAGGAAGGACAGGGAAGGGGACGAGAGCCCCTCCAGCAGCACAGAGCCGCAGGCTGGCTGCTAAGGAAGCCAGGGCATCGCCGCCCTGGGAAGAGGAGGATACTCGTGCCTGCTGGCAGGTTGCGGGGTGAGACAGGGCACGGGAAGGTACAGAGATGCTCGGGGAGAAGAGATGGCCCGGGGCAGGAGCCATCGGGCTCGGGCACACGGCAAAGCTGCGCCCCGAGGCTGCGGTTCACCCACTCGGGCCGGCGGCTTGCGGGGAGATCCCTCCCTCCCTTCCCTGGGGGAACCGAGCCAGCCGGGGGGGTGCGGGGGGGGAGGCAGACGAGCGGCGGGAACCGGCCGGGCCGTTAGAGGCTTCAGGGACCGGACTGTGCAGGTGGGCGCCTCCCGGTCCGCCCCGGCCATGCTCCCCCCGCTGCCCCACCAGGCATCGGCCGGGACGCGGCCACGTCCCACCCCTGTCCCATTCCATTCACTACACCCGCCGGTTCGCCCTCACCTCCCCGAACTGGGTCTCGGGGCCGCAGCGGACCTTCCTCGTCTTCTGGCTGAAGCCTTGGGAAGGAGAGGGGAGGCGTGAGGTGCCGCAGGGCGGGCAGACCCCGGGCCCCGCTCCCNGCCCCCGCCGAGGCCGCCACAAGGCCGGCTCCGCGCCCTGGGGGGACGGAGCCTTCCGAAGCTGGCGCTGGAGGACGGGAGCCAGGCTCTGCCCCCGAGCCACAGCCTTCGTGGTTAAACCCCTCCAAAGCAAACAGCCGGAGGGTGGGGAAGGCAGCGGGGCCGCTGGCAGCCCTGAGGAGCAGGGCTGGGCTCCCGTGACGGGGGGAGGCTGCTCTGCTGCCCCTGGTGCAAGGGGGACGCCGGGGCACCTTCGGGGACCAGGCTGGAGCCAGGGCGACAGCGCTCCCCTGGACAGAGCCGAGCAGGGAAACTAAGGGAGGGCAGGGTGGGAGCCCAGCAGGGCGCAGGAAGGAGCCCCGGGGCACAGCAACACCAGGAGCCGGCTGCGGCCACAGCTCAGCTCACCTGCACCACAGCGGGTAGACGAGAGATGCCAGAGCCCTCCCAGAGCACAGGTTCAGGCCAGATTAGAGCAATCCTGCAGTCATGAGCTCAGCAGGATCGGGGAAGCGTTTCTTCCTCCTGGCGTCTGGCTCTCCCACCAAACCCCGCACCCGCGGCACAGGGCGGCTAACCCAGCTCTGCAAACAGCGGGGGTGAATCACGCCTCTGCAATGCCGGGCTGCTCCGAAGCCAGCCCTGCGGTTACTCCCTTCATCTCCCTCTTACACAAGAGCTCCCGGGGGTGCTGCTGGCCGCGGAAACTCCGCTCTCGATTTCAGAGAGTTCCCTGCCCTCAAAGAAGACAGTTTGACAATAAAAGGCTGAATGCTGGCATCTTCCCTTTTGCTCCCCTGACTAAATTGTGGGTGAGCTCTCCTGCACGTGAGAGGACTCTTCAGGGAGGATGACACTCCATAGTGCAGCAAGGAAGCACAGCAGGCCAGCACCACGGCACCACTTCCATGAACCCAAGTGAGAAGCCGATGGGCTGGGGGAGCCCAGAAAGCTCAGTGCACAGAGCCCACACTCGGTCACGGCTGGAGAGGGGCAAAGAATGCCATCCAAGCTGTTCAGTGAGACATTCAGACCACCAAAGTCTGCAGCTGGTGGGTGGATCCAGTATTTGCTCAAAGCTGATCAAAAGCCATCGCCTCCCAGGGGAGTTTGTAGCTTCCTGGAATACCTGGAGCAGTCCCCTCACCTGCATTCACCCCAGGACTGTCCAGCTTTGGTGAAACAGTCCCTGGGGGAAACAACCATTTTGGAGCCCAAGCAGGGCTGTTAGCCCAATGAATCCCCTGGGCAAAGAAGGGGGATGGCGCATTGTCTCCATAGAGGAGGGAGCTCTGTTAGGGAGCATGGCACAATCTGGCATGAAGTGCCACTGCTACTTACTGATGGATGTCCTAGAAGCAAGAGAAACCCTCCCTGCAGAGCTCCCAAGTGCAAGAGCTTTTGAGTTATACCAAGCCCCAAAGCTAAAATACCTTCAGGGACCGCGGGGTGCTTGCTCAACCTTGGCCAAGGCAGAGTAAAGCCACTTTCTGGGGTGTGTCTGGTGCTTATTGTGGAGATAAAGCCAGGTGACAAGCGCTCCGGGAGGAGGGAGAGCATGCACCAGCACTGGGCAAGAACACTTTCCTGAGGAAAAAAGCCTGAGCTCAAACCCAAGCTCCCATCTACCTCCAGTGACAACCATGCCATAAATCCGCACTCCAGCTGCACCCAGGGCAGCACAAGGCAGGTGAGGCAGCTCCCAGGCTCCTGCCAAAGCCCCAGCAGCCTCTGAAACCAGGAGTCCCGGGGAGAGTCAAGAACGGGACAAAACAGGCAACACTGGGCCATGCTGGTTCTGCTGCTTCCAAGCTTCCTTCTCCCACAGCTTTTTACCTGGGCCCAAACCCAAGCAGCTCTTGTTCTCAAGTGCCAACCACAGGACTTGTGTCCCTTTGCTCGTTCATGTTTCAGCCACTTACCTGCAGGTAAACAGCATCTCCTTCCAACTTTCCTCTGCTCCCAGAGGAGGAAGAACTTCCTCAGATCTGCCTCTTCCCCCCAAAACAGGCAAGGTCTCTCCTCCCATCAATGGGTCCAGCACGTGGAGACACCTCAGCTGGTTGCAGAACACGGTGCCTGCACCCCTCGCAGCCAGTGCTGAGAGATGGAGGATTCACTCTTCCTTTTGACTGGGAACTGGCGGGGGTTTACAGAGGAGAGGTGAAATGGATTTCCCACTACACTGCTGTCTCCGAGCTTATCTTCTGCCCCTCGAGCCTGGAGCCAAAGGAAGTCCCCGTGTGCTTCTGACATCTTGCCAAGGAAGCCGTTCACTGAAGCCAAGCACTACTCAATGCATTAGTGGCAAAGAGCACTTTATTAAAAAGAAAGAGGAGGAAAAAAAGATACACACACAAAAACCAGCCTTAGGTTTCTTGCCCGTGTGATACGGGGAAGGAGAGCTCTGCCCACGGGGTGTGAGCAGCTGAAAACAGGAGCACAGGATGCTCTCAACAACAATGCAGTTCCTCAGAGAACACTTGGCAGTTTTCCTCTCTCTCTCCCACACCTGTAACACATTCTAGTTTAGGCAGCCACTCAAAAAGAGAGGTTGCTTAGTGTCCTTCAAGGATCTAAGTACAAGAAAATCGGGTGCTGCAGGCTAGATGACAAGAGTATTTCAGGAGAGAGATCCCTGCTGCCTGTGGAACCTGGGAGAACACATCAACAGGATGAGGCTCAACAAGTGCCAGGTCCTGCCCTCGGGTCACACCAGCCCCATGGACACTCCAGGCTGGGGCAGAGTGGCTGGAGCTGCCTGGCAGAAAAGGACCTGGGGGTGCTGGTTGACTGTGGGCTGAACATGAGCCAGCAGAGTGCCCAGGTGGCCAAGGAGGCCAACAGCATCCTGGCCTGTGTCAGGAGCAGTGTGGTGAGTAGGACTCAGGAGGTGATGGTCCCCTTGGACTGGGCACTGGTGAGGCCCCACCTCGAGTGCTGTCTCCAGTTTTGGGCCCCTCAGGACAGGAGGAACATTGAGGGCCTCAAGTGGACCCAGAGCAGGGCAATGGAGCTGGTGAGGGGTCTGGAGCACAGGTCTGGTGAGGAGCAGCTGAGGGAGCTGGGGGTGTTCAGCCTGGAGAAGAGGAGGCTGGGGGGAGACCTTCTGGCTCTCTCCAACTCCCTGAAAGGAGGGTGTAGCCAGGGGGGGTCAGTCTCTTCTCTCAAGTCACAGGTGATGGGACAAGAGGAAATGGCCTCAAGTTGCACCAAGGGAGGTTCAGGTTGGAGATTATGAAAATTTTTTACATGGAAAGGGTTATTAAGCACTGGAATGGCTTTAGTAACTCCAGGGAAGTGGTTGAGAAGAACCCTGCCTGGAGGTACTTAAAAGACCGGCTGACATAGTGCTTAGTGAGATGGTTTAGCAATGCTGTTTGGGTTTTTTTAATCAGATTAGGTCAATGGTTGGACTAGATGATTCTAAAGGTCCCTACCAACCTAGCTGGAACAACTAGTCTACATGGATTCAGACCCAGGTTCTACTTTCACACAGGCTTGTAACCCAGCAGTTTCACAGCCCAAATCACCAGGACAGTCTTCCAATGTATGCTCACCGTTTCCTGGCTTACCTGCTGGAATACACAAGTTCCTTCATAATTTCACAACAAAGAAACAGCTCCTCTCATTGCAGGACAGGGCTGCAGGAGGTACATTCAGCAGTCTTCGTGATTAACAGCTAACAGAAGTAATGAGGACAGGCGACTGGCTCTGCTTCTGCAGCTGGTCACACTCAACCTCCACCAACTCAGACACTGGACCATCAACCAGGCTGATCCTGTAGCAAAGGCCTTACAGCCACCAAACACCCACACGGACCAACCAGGCTGATCCTGTAGCCAAGGCCTTACACCCACCAAACACCCACACTGCTGGGAAAGAGAAGGAAGGGCTTAGGCAGGAAGTGAGCGCAGACACGTTATCCATGTCAAAGCAGATTATGAGACAAAGTAATGACCACAAGTATTGCAATCACGTGCCCAAGTGTTTTTAATCTCTATTTTGAAATGAACTATCAATCACAGTCTCTCAGAACAAGTGTGCTGTGTTATCACGTGCCTCTTCTAGTCCCCGGGCCACGTAACAGACACCCTCTGAGGACTAGGAGGCATCTCTCTGGGGTTCCACAGAGTTACTACTTCATTTCCAAACTCCTGTGACACAGAGGAGTCCATCAAAGCATCTTTACATCAGTATTTCCAGTTGCTGGATTTTGAAAGTCACATTAATGTGACTCATTAGTCCCACCCCTGATTAATTAATGATTAGTCTTCATTAATCCCCTCACAAATAAGCAAAGTGCAGAGCTTTTAAACTGCAACAATGGCCAAAAGAGGCCACCATAAAAGCAAATTTTGCCCACAGAAAAATGTGATTAAGAAGAAGATTGTGAAGTGTGGTCACTGAAATTTAAAAATAAACCTCTATGTATAAAAATATACTGGCACTTTATGGAGGCACAACAGAAACTGCTGCCTCAGGCACCCATCCAACCAGCTGACTTTGGTACCAGTGAGGACAGAAGGGTCCCCATTCCCATGGCAGCAGCTTGACAGAAGGAAAAACCCCACCTACCACAAGCACGACTGCAGGCACAGCTCGGGGCACGTGCTCACGCTGACTCCAAGCAGCGATGTGTGGGATCATGTGTCACCGTCACAAGGTGGCAAACCAACCAAGTCTATTTTTCAATGACAAAGACTGCTAGTGGTTGTGGATTCCCCCCCCAGTTACATTCCTTTGGAATAGGAAAAGGAAAGATGAAAGGCTCAGAGCAGAAGCTGATAAGAGAATTAGTGTGACTGGTGCAAACTCGAGACCCTGAGCACCCGCAGCATGCGAGGGAGAGCACGGGCGCAGACAGGTCTCTTCACCCCGGTACAGGTGGTCAGGCTGCAACCTACACCTTCCCTGTTTGCGGTGGTTTCACAGGCGGCCATCCCTGCCACTTGTAGTATGACACCAGCTGCCTGGGCACTTCAGCCAGAACCACCTGGGAGAGCGCTTCCCGGGGAGCCTGCAAGAACAGGGGGAATAAACCAGAAAGGGCTTGTCAGCGCGGTGACAAACTCTTACAGATTCAAAGCACAGCCCCTCACCTGCCACATCTTGCTCCCTGTTTCAGGAGTTCCTCGCTGCAGCTTTAGGAGCCCCTCCAGTCAGTCTCCGTGAGCACTGCTGAGGAAAATCATTTGTTCCCACCCCTGCACTGCCACCACCTCAAGCCCAGGCTTACACAGCCTTTATAAGGCTCTGCTCTGAGTGGGAAGCTGCCCCAGCCACTAACAATTCCACTTATCCTGGGTTTTCACTTGACTCCACTCTTCAACCCAATTCACTGTGCAACATGCACACATGCTACTGCCAACTGCAGAAGCAGGGGAGGAGCTGGGGAATGACAGGACTGCTTTCAACAGCAGGGACATCTGGAATCACCCATGGGACTCAACAGAGATTGTCAGTAGGATCTCATTTCCTTGCCTAAGCATTGCACCCCAGGAAAGCGAGCATCTCCTTTACTCCTTTAACTCTGTAACAGCCGAGAGACAGCTTACTAAATCAACCACACTGAGAGAGCTCTAGGAAACGCCACAAGAGAGCTGCGACAAGATGCTGCTTCAGACAGGGAAGCAAACAACTCTCACTGGAACAAGCCCTCCAGGCACACAGCTTGCTGCCCTGCCTGCACTCACACTCATTTCTCAGATGTGCTGTGCTTACAGGCTGGCACCAGGACTCAAGGCCCAACAACTTACGTTTTTGAACTGCCGGAAAGGCACAAACTGGACAATGTCTCGTGCAGCCGGCTCTCCCGTCAGGGACTTCAGGACACCATTGTCTCCATCAAGGAACTCCATTGCTTTGAAATCAGCTTCACCAACTCCAACAATAATGATGGACATGGGCAGCTTAGAGGCATTAACAATTGCTTGCCTAGTTTGGTCCAGATCAGTGATCTCTCCATCTGTGATGATCATCAAGATAAAGTATTGCTGAAAAACATTAGAAAGCACCCAGTTAGGGAGTTCCAACACCAAAGCTCATGGAACTGAAGGCAAATGGAGCAATTTCTTATTCTAAGAAAGAAATCAGATGGTGCTGTGGATTCAAAACCAGAACATTAAAGAAACTTAGATTTATTCCCATTTTTTCATTGCGTAACACCTTTCGACAAAGAAATAAGCAGAAAATCGAGCAACCACTGGTTTATAGCAGCCACCTACAGACTTGAAATGAAAACCAAAAATGATACACACACAATAAAAATAGAAGAAAACTGGATTTCCAGTTCCAAAATCCAGGTAAGTGAAATGTTACTATGTACCCCATTTGTGACAGATTCTTTATTTAAATGGTTAGTTTCCATCTCTAAGAAAAGGTAGAGATATTTAACAGACAAAGAAATAAGCAGATTCCCCCAAGTGTTGGGAAGCCATAAAATACCCTCAGAAACCTAAGAAACTGATCTCCCTAGACCAAGTACTTCAGTGTGGGAAATGTATTTGACATACACACAATCAAGGTAGAACCAAAACCACCAAAACAGGCAGACCATGAAGCACCAGAGCATACATCAAAATTCCTCCTCCTCCTCCTCTCCAGGTGGATTGGTTGAGTCTATACAGAATACCTTAAGCAGAGGGAACAAAGTTTAAGGAAACAGAGTTGAATTTTAACAGCCTGCCATGGCCACACATGCAGGCAAACGGGACATGCAACCCCACTGCAGGGTACCTCGATGCTCTGTAATGCCATTAGTGTAATGATTTAACAGTTCTCAGACTCCTTTGTTAATTTGACCCTCTAGACAGCCAGATTCTGCAAGCCACCATAGTGGGACGGATAGTCAAGCCCTCTGGTACTTTTCTTGGAGGCGGTCTTTGTGTAGGTTCTTCAGAGCAAAATTCTTCAGAATAAAATATATAGGGCCCCTCTATACTGTATGTATCCCCTGCAGGTGACAAAGCTTGGCAAGAGAGGTTGGACTAAGGCAACTGCTGACAGAGTCCAACTGGTCTAAAAGCCAACACAGCACCCCTGCATATTTCAATAGGAAGTACAACAACCAGCAAACCGAAAAAGAGAAATAAGTATCACTTGTGCAATGAACCTAGTGTCAATGGCTGCCAAGTACAGGTTCACACCAGTGTGTACCAACAGCTCCTCTGTAGGCCCGCAGGACACGGCCAAACTTGGTATCTTGAGGAAGGCAGGCAACATCCTTTTACAATTCCACAAACACAGGCCATCCCGAAGCAGATTCCCAGGAAGGGACAGGCACTCACCGAAGCAGTGCCTTGCTGTGCCGAGTGCGCTGCAAATCTCGCCACGTGGTTTATGATAGGAGAGAAATTGGTTGGCCCATAGAGTCGGATCTGAGGCAGGATCTGTCGGTAGGCATCCACTATTCCTTGGATCCCTGTAACACACGGAAGGGCAGGCTGCCACAAGAGCATCCCAACTTCTCCAGTAATTATTTCATAGGCATTACTAAATGGCAAAGGATAACAAGTCCCACACAGCTGTGAACTCCTGAAGGGGAAATAAGCAGCAGGATTACAGACATCTACAAAGCACACGGCTGAAACCAGAGGCCATCTACAAAGACAGGATTTGCAGACCTATCCCCCATTCCACACTCTTCACATCACTCTCTGCCTCTATCATCACAAAGCTAGTGGAAGCGGCAGGAAAATAATCCAGTGAAGGCACACTGATGACCACTTCATCATCCCATTTGTCTCGTTTACTTGCTCACAGTCTAATTAGACAACAAGGTCAGAAGGTCCCTGGAACAGTAACTTTTCCTTTTCCTCGTGTGAAAGTTAGACAATCGTCCCTGATTCATTGCAATTCGTGTCATTCAGACACTTCTGTAACAGAAATAGCAATCTCTAAGGCTTTTCCTACACAAGCAGCTTTTCTCAGGTTAACTAAACAAAATCTTTTTACAAGCCTGATCTTAAATGGTACATGTTCTTCTGTGGGTCCATCTAAACTGGCCTGTCCCTGGCTTGCATCAATGGCATTGTCCACCCTGCAGGTTTTAGTGCAGTACCCCTTACAATTACTGCACAAAGACAGTCTGACATCCCAGTGTCAGACAATGCCAAACTGACAGGGGAAACATGTATTTTAACACTGAAACTCAGATTCCACTTTTTGTTGGCCTTAAACAAGGGAGAAAAACTGAACTGCATTAAAAATACTTGTTCAAGAACAGTTCTGCATCGCAGCATGCTGAGACAGTTCTTAGTCCTAAAAAGACACAACCGTCTCAGGGAGTAGCCACTAAAAACAGCTGAGACCACCTCCACTAAAAAAGATGGCTCTAAAGAAAATAACCTTCTAAGACCATTCCTTAGCAGGTAACATTCAAACACAGACACAGTGCTGATGAAGTAAGATGGTCTCCAACAGCCTTAGCAGATGGTCACTCTGGAAGCATGACTAGCACAGGCACATTGCTGATCTGCATCCACTGCTACCTATAATATACCAGAAGTAACCAGGTTGCAGCAACAAAAACCTCAGCACAGATTAACAATCAAATAAAGTCTAGACCCCTTGACTGGAGTTTATGCAGACCACATGTAAATCTGCATCAACACACATCCACCTCTGTCAGCATCCAGGTGAGAGTCAATCTAGTGTGCTGCATCTCTTGGTGCTGCAGCTGCTTCTCATTGCTTATGGAAGAAACACAACACTTCAAACACCTCTGTCTTTCAGTGAAATACTAATAAAGACATGTCCTCACCTTGACAATAAGGGTTGCTGGGGTTGAAGTTCAAAGCAAACTCATGAGACACCTAGGAAATGGGACATTATGAACAGTCAAGGAATGCAGACGCAGACACAGCAACCACCCAGCATTGAGAAGGCCCTACCTGCCAGTCAGGAGGAACCTGAGCTCCAAATCCAAACGCAGGAAACAGCTTGTCCCTGGAGAGAAAGGACAGCAAGAAGAAATGAGAAAGAGCAATTCTTTAATAACTCACTATTATGTTTTATTCCCAGAAAGCACCTGGAGACTAAGGTTCAATTCCTGCCATAAGGAAGGGGTACACCACCTAGCTCCCCATGGCCAGTCAGACTGATTTCAGCCTTGGACTTGACAGTTTGAGAATTTCTTTCAGTGCAGCACCCCACAGGAATTTCAGGAGATTTTGAAGTAACAAGAGAAAAGTCAACCCAAGCACAGGCTGGCTGAAGGACAGAGCAGAAACACATGTTCCTATTGAATCACATAGGAAATTCATCTTTGAGAGGTGCTGCCAGCAACAAGCGACCAGCTAAAGCAGCAGTAACGGGAGGGAGAGGAAGCAGCAGAAGGGAAAAGGGATGTCCCAGGGAAAGGCAGCCCCTCAGCCATTCAAACACTACAGCTCTGGAACAACCCATCAGCCTTGATCACGGACACCCACTGTGACACATTTTTGCTGTGGTGGCTTATCAGTTAAGATCACTACATACGTGTCATAATCCTGGACTACACTTCCCACACTCCAGATGGCAATCAGGTACTCATTTATCCCGTCTGGGCTGATGTAGTGAAGAGAATCGGGTGATCTGGGATCTCCGTTAGAGCCAGTGAAGTCTACACCCACCTAATCAGTCAAGGTGAGGAGAGCAAGTCACTGAGGCATTGCCACAGGCACATGGGAAGAACTAGCCATACCCACAAAGAGCAGATTAGACCAGGCCCACAAAGCTCCCTGACCCCAGGCTCACGGGCAGCCCCACACAGAGACAGGCAAACAAAAGCCTTGCACACCTTTTCCCACTGGGGTACACACATGTTTAAGAAGTGGTAATCCTTTCCAGGACAGGCTGAGCTTGTTTCTCAAAAGCAGCTTAAGAAACCCTAGCTCCATTAGAGTTGCCACTTGCTCACAAAAAGTAAAAGTAGAATATAGTTTGGGGTTTTGCAGTCACTCTCACTGCAAGTTCAACAGCATTTGCAGTCACTCATACTGCAAATGAAGGTGTTCATCCCAACCAAGAGGTGCAGCGGGCACACAACTCACCGTAAAGTTAATCTGGCAGCCTCCCATGACGTAGTCCAGAAAGGAATACTCGGTCTCAATCTAGAGAAACCGACAGGGCGTTACACTTCCTCCCCAGGAGAACAGGTTTCATTGTGATCAGAAAATAAACCAGCCAAAAATCCAACAAAACCCGTCCTACCTTGCAGGACTTTACCCTAATAATGCCGGAGTTTTTGTAGCTCTTTTTCTTTTGTTTTTTCTCTGGATGAATGCATTCAAATTCCACCTAGAGAGAGCAAGCACACAAGAGGAGAGTTCCAAACCCTCTGCGTTTACAGCAGGGCCAAGTACTGGAACAGAATGGTGTCAGACATCATACAATTTCAGAGTTACCCAAATCTCTGCTACAATTCTGAAAATTTTAAAAAAGGTTTGCAGCTATTTTGGCCGCTATCTGACAAGTTACACGGGATGCTTCTGCTACCAGCACTGGGCTGAATAAACACAAGGCATGATCTCAGAGAAGGCTCTCTCTTCAGTACCGTACCTGTTATTCTGTGTGCACTCATGGAACCGTGTCGTTCAATCAGAGGGAAAAAACCTGACCACAAGCACAAGCACTTCTCTTATCAGGTTCTTTTTTGGTTAAGGGAAGGGAACACACTCCAACAGAAGACAAGGAGGCAAAATCTCAAGGTGGGAAGGCCATTTTTTGGCCTAGGTTGCTGGTTCCCAATAGCTGTGTTTCACTGTTTTGTTTCACTCGCATTGGTTCTGATTTCACAGGGGCTGTAGAAAAAGGCAAGAACCTTCCCCCAGCTTTCAGGATTACAACCACAGCCATCAAGTTAGCTGTCACATGGAAGCAGTCCCAGGCTATGTCCTGTGCATGAATTCATCTGTCTGTATTCAGACATCTCCAGAGAATGAGAGTTCGGGTTTTCATTGCAGACAGAGAGAAGGCAGCACCAGCAGCAAATGATTTGATTTGTTCTAAACTGGATGACAAACAGCGCCCCTTGGAATCACCGTTTCTCTCCGTTAGCTAGAAGGGCAACCAAAGCAGTCATGAGGGTGACCAGCTCAAGCACAGATGTTACCTGAGAGAACCCTTACCTCTGGACTCAATCTGTTAAAGCATCAACAAGCCCTTTTATTTCCTCTTGGCTCAGCACTGACAAAAGCAGGCTAAATTGCTGGGGAAAAGTGACTGGCGGCCAGCAGAGAGTAGGCTCAGGGATGTCTTTAGGGACAGGAAAGGTAAAAGTCCACAGGGAAAACAGAGCAGTGTAATTCCCATGCCAGGCTTTACTATTCCCAGATGCTGGGTTAGTAATCCAAGGATACAGACAGAAAAATTCACTGTTGGAGGCAACAACTGAAAACATACCTCTGAGGTCATTACTAAAGAGGGCTTGTGAGAGACTGAACTACAGACTAAGCTAGCGGGGGACTGAGGAAGCTCACCGCAGAGCCATCACCCGCTCTCTCCAGCTGAGTCAGGCTGGTTTCAAAAGTGCCTATCAAGTCGTGCGACCCATCGCTGTCGTGATCGGCACACTGCACCTGAAAGGGGAGAGAGCACAAGCAATGGGCAAGTGTCCTGCATCAGGGAGACACACCGCCGCTCGCAGCGTCATCTGCTCCCAACAGCTTTGCACCAACACCAGTGACATCCCTGTCACATCCCAGCTGTGGATGGTACACCAGTACCAGTACCGGAAACCCAACAGTGAGAGACACCCAGACTCAGTCTCAGAAAAAGGAAGATGTTTGATTGCTCACACATTTAAGTACACACAGTAAAAGTTTAAATTAAAAGCTTTCCCCAGCTACACAAGGGATAAAAACCATAAAAAAGGAACAAAAAGACCAAAAAAACACCACAAAAAGCCCTAATATTTCATAGCCCCAATGTATAAGGGCAAGATCATTCAGAACACCACATGCAGCTGGGGTAATGGGAAGAAGCAATTCAAGTTTATCCATGCACTTTCTGAATATGCTTCTTTCTTATGCCCAGAAATACCATTATCTTACAAAGAAATTGCATTTTCAACAGAGCACTGAGTCCACCTTTTTCTGCATTTTATACCAATCAAATTATAAATATGTAATAACCAGTCACATCTAAGTCAACACTGAAGCTTCAGAACTAGATAATACACTAGAGTAATGCATTTAAAACCAGATATACACTAATAACTATGGCTCAGCAAACACAGTAAGAGGGGTATTGTCAATGGTTATCCACAGAATCGATTAGGAGGAGCATTCATGACATGCACAATCTGCAAACCCACCCAACACTAATTCCAGCAGCAGTCAGTCAGTCAAGAGGCAGCTGTGAAGAGCTGCTTCCTCCCCCCTCCAGTTCACGCACTACGATCCAAAAGCTCTTTCCGAGATCCACCTTTAGTAACCAAAAAAGTGAGGCTACTGCAGTATGAACCTCAGTGGCAGCTTTCTCCTCAGGATGAAGTGACAACATGAATCCACGGGTAACACCCCAATAAGGATGTCAAATTCAACAGCTCAGATATCTGCATCTGAGACAAGGTTCTTTTAGGACTACGATCCACTAGGGATCTCCCATTGGTATCAGTGTACAATAAACTGGCTGGATTATGGCCTCATCTAGCCACCTAAATGGGAAGCACCGAGTCATCCTTCAGTTTCTTATCAGGAAAACAAGATCACCTTAACTCTGCCCTCTTTCTCCCCCTTCATCCTTCCCAACTCATCACCCTTCCACTCCCCCCTTCTGCACACTCCACCACAAAGCAACTCCCACCCTCCTGCCTGAACTCCCCCACGCCTCTCTCAGCGATTCGGACATTTACACAGCACCCAAACACAACTGGAACACGCCAGGGAGGCCAGTGAAGAAGGCCCTGGGACAAAAGCCGGGGTGCGGACTCATGGTGCAGTGTCTGCTTCTCTGAGATGCTGCCACCTCCAGGCACCTCCTCTGCCCTCAGCCACGCCAGTAAAACGGTACTTAGGACCACTGTTGTCAGTGGTTCACAGGATGATACAGCTTAAAACAAACCTCCTTCTGCAAGGTTTTTCTAAAACTAGCCATGATTTAGCGTATGCAGCCCAAAGAGCACTGCTGCTGGCAATACTGCAGGACACTGTATACAGTTATTTACTGATTAATTATTTCTTTGCAAAGCTTGGAAATACAGTCAGTGGGTAAAAGGCCCCTTTCCTCTACAGGAGGAACTTTCAAAATTCAGAGAAAATGGATCTGCCTTTACGTCTGTGCCAGCCAACACAAGGACTGGTCCTTAGTCTCAATACTGACACCCACAGATTTCACATTTCTTACCTCCATTCAACTGACTGTGGGGGAGAGATGTTACTTTCATTTGCCCCCAATTTTTAACAAAACTGTCAAAAAGATAAGGCTGTCACAAATCTGAGCTGTTCTTCACACAGAACAAGGAGAAGATCACTCTGCATCACAATCCAGAAGAATTACCAAAACCCTAGGCAGCCTGGTTAATTTGAACTGTGTTCTCACACACACTCGGTAGGTGATCCTCGGACTCAGCTGGCAAAGCTGATGTTTAGCAGACACATCAAAATGCTTCCCCTGTGCTGACCTACAAGTCCTCCCTTCGCTGACTACCAATTATTTCATGCACAATTGTTCCTACATAAGCTTTTTGGAAGCCTCCAACAGGAGGTTCAGAGCAGCAAATACCAGACGAACAAGGAAGCAGCAGCACAGTGTCACCCTCTTTACTGCTGCTGGTGAAACTCCTGCCTGCCAGCCCCCATCCCCCTTTCTGACCGACCTCCCAAACCTGCAAGTACAAGGACAATCCCCTTTCACATCTGCACTGTGAAACCTCATAGATTATTTGCACATGCATCTAGAATTTTGGCTGAAACAAACAAACAGCAAAGATTTAATCTAAGAAGCAGTACATTCCAAAGTGAACTCCAAGCACAGAAAGCTTCTGAAAAACAACCCAGCCCAACCAAACCAAACAAAAAAGAACCACACAAATCTTTCTGGACTACAGCACATAAAGCCTTGTTTAACAGAACGTGCAAACCATGCCATCTCGTGACAGTTTTAACAAATGATAATGTGCCGCTCTCTGCCATCCCCTCTCCACATCTGCTGCTCTCTTTTGGACCCAGAGGACTTCTTTGACCTACAACGGTTCATTCCCAACAGGAAGAGCTCATGAACACCACTTAGAACATCAGCACTTATCAACACACCTCAACATCTACTGCCACATTAATAATCCTAGTAATCCTCTGGACCTGCCAGGCAGCACAGCTGAAACCACTATCCTGCAGGCTGTCTGCTGAACCTTTCAGACCAAACTTCCAGCATGAGAGTTCTTCACTGACAGGACCAGGCAGGAAAGTTCTGCAACAGAAAGTGTTTAGGAGTTGGATAAACGAAGAGAGACTATACCTACATAGAACTGTCTATGGACTTAAACACCCTTACATTATCTGCATTGCTGAGAGCAGAAATTAACAAATTAACTTGCTAACAGACTTTCTTTTCCAGAAACTTACTAAAAGATGTAATTATTCTGGCACCACTTCCATAAGCCAGGGGAGAATTAGTCATCACATACAAGACCACAAGGAATTGCAGTTCTAACTCAAACCCAAGTTTCTACTTGGAACAGACTGAAAAAGAGTTGGAACAAGGCTGCCAGTCTCATGAACTCATCAATCTGAGAGAAGCACTAAGGTCCTCTCTATGTCAATATCCTAAGGCCTTCCAGCTGTCCAACGGATATGAGCTTCTCACTTAGCTTAGAAACAGTGCTAGAAAGCTGTAATTAAAAAACAACAACAACAAACCAACCAACCAAAGAAAAAGAACACCACACAAAGCACCAAAACCCAAAACCCAGCACCCTGGCCAGAGTAGTGGAAAAATGTTTTATTTCTTCTGATGACTAATCACTAGCAAGTGTGTCACTTCTGCATACTCAATGTTTCAATACAGACTTCATACTTAATAGACATATAATTGCTTATCTGCCACACTGCTGTTTTATAAAGGCAACCTAAAAATTTACATCTGACATCCGATAAACTCATGGCTAACATCAGCACAGACTGGATTAGTTATAATAGAAACAAAGAATTTCTGGAGGCCGTACCTTGATAGGTTTATTAAAATCCCCACCACAGAACGTCTGCAAGGGAACACTGAACTTCTTCCAGCATGGATTTAAGTTGTTCTTAATCACCTTAAAAACAATTTACAGCATAATGTCAAGGGATGTAGCGTGCAAGTAGGTCCGTAAGAAACACGAGGGTTCTGCACAGCTGCCCAAGAACAGCCCCAGTCACTTCAATCCTGACACACATGGACAGCCAAGCAGAAGTCTGAATAATAATAAAAAAAAATAGTTTTATAATATACCATAAAAGCTTTTAGTTCAGGGTAAAGTCAAATTTTAGAGCCACGCCAACCTAACAGCTCATCAGCACTGAAAGGGAGGAGGGTCCTGCCCCTCTTCTCAGGTGGTGCTTGGCTGGACTCTTCACTGAGCCAACTTACACCAGTCACCGACAGCAAACACCTTCTGCCAGGTCACTGAGCAGAATCCCAATTTTGGGACAGGAAACAACTTCCACTGCAGAACTGGCATGACCAGGAAGTGGGACACCCGCTTTTGGGAGGAACGAGCTGTTTGATCAACTCAAGAGAAACATCAGTGTAGAAGCACTACCTCTGATCTGTACACCAGCTGCCACGTTCCAGCATCGCTCTGTTTGTAAAACTCCAAAAAAGGATCCGATTTACCTAGCAAATCCTGCAAACAAAAACCCAACAGAAGTAATCAGTCTCCTATACTTTGCTTATCTAAGAGAAGAGCTGGCCAATCAGTACACAATACTTTGAAGCACAAAGTCAAATAAAATACACATCTGCTTTCCTCTTTTATTTAATTTTTCTCTTTTAAACTGCTGCACTTCCCAAGTCATCAGTATTCAACAGCTCTGATTCAAGACCACCTCCTCAGACCGCTTCTGTCACTATAAATCCTGTCATTTTGCTGACTGAGCAGTGAGGTCACTAAATCCCTGGATTGGTTTTTTGCTTAAAATAACATCGGGGCAGCATACCTAAATTTCCACTTTTTCTTTCTTAACAACATTCCAAACAGCTCAGTTCATGGGCACAATACTCACCTGAGACAATCATGTAATCGAACTGTATTAATGAACAGAATATTCCAAAGCCATAACAACACCCCAACACCTAAACCTGGCAGTTGAAGTTTTGATTTGCCAGTGGTTTTCAACAGGAAATGATGTCTCCATTTGACTTCATGGTAAGTCATGAAACACAGCTAGCCCAGCTCAGTTGAGTGTCTGCAAATCCAGAGATTCCTGCCCAAAAGGCACTAACTACATATCCCAGAAGCATACAGTAGCATTTTAAAACAACAGTACCTTTTTGTCCAAATTTCGAGCTTCAATTTCCAAGTACAAAACTCTGGTATCTTTAATCTCCTCTGCTGAAATCTGTGCCACAGAAATTAACAAAAAAGAATTAAACTGGAACCCCCTCAGAGTTTTGCCTACTGCCCATGGAAGTACCTGTAGTTATAAACCTCTGTCCTCCTCCTCCATGTGCTACCAATGTACCATTTGAAGATATAATAACAGAAAAACAGAGATGTCCCTTTCTGCCAGACAACACATGAAAGAAGGAGAAACAACTCTTTCCTCACAAAAGCCTTATTTACCGTGATGGTGCCCTTTCCTGCTGGCTTCCCTGGCTGCAGCTCCAGTGGCCGGGTGAACACTGAGCTGGACACAACCTAAGTTAAACAACACATAACAGAAATACCAAATCAGACAAAGAGCATGGACTTACTCTCCAGGAGCAAGATTTTCAGCCTCTCCTAGAAGATCTAAAGGGATTCAAATGCCTTTCCAGCAGTAACAGCCATCCGAGTTTGTGCTCCTGAGTGCCTGAACAGTCTCAAAATTACCTTTTCTCACTATCCAAAAAACAGTAACCCAGTAACGTGTCTCCAAACTTAATTCAGCCTCCATTTTTTGCCACTCCCAAGACAAGCTGCATTTTCATCATAAGTAGCCAAAAAGCTATTAAAATTCAGAAAAAGCTACTTAATTTATCAAGTCTTTCTTTAATGATATGACTTTTCCTCTCCTACCTGCTATACAAACCCGTCCTCAGGAAATGAATATGGAATCTCAAATAGCCTTATTGCCTAAAATATATTGCCTGATGATCACCTTGTGCAAAGGAAACTTCATCAGAGCCCTCTGAGCACCATGCCTCCCTTACCCCCAGATCGCCTTCAGTGCATCTCTTAAATTAAGCAATTCATTGCAAACCATACCTATTTCTAACCTTCATTTGGGGATTGACACCATGACTTTTCTAACTACATTCAACAGTAATGCAAACTAACCTTTCAACAAGAGATTTTCAAGTCTGAATGCATCAAAGCCTTTGATAAAGCCATCTTTCACCATGTTTTCCATAGCAAGCCCAATGCCTGATGCAGATGTAGATCACCCACCCCCCCTCTGCACGTACCTGTCCCAAAGTGCATTCGACCCCCCCGAGGTAGTCATCATCATTTAAATCGAAGGACTTGTTATCGATGTCATACACCCCGAATTTCAGCTTCTGCACTTTCTCAAAGTAGTAGTCCAGAACCAGTTTCTTGCAGAATTCAGGGTTTTGGCTGTTCTTGATCCTCTCCGTGCGATCCACCTGCACAAACAAGGAAGCAAAGCTGCTGACAACAAGGAAGGAGCACTCGTTGTCCCTTGTGGCTTTTCATCTGTGCCCCAGGCCCCTGCGCTGGTGGAACACCCGCACCAGTGGGCTTGGGCCAGTGAGGATCCAGGCCACCAGCGCCGCTGGGCTGCCCCACTGCTGACTGGGAGAGGAAATGGCATCCAGTAAGGAATGTTAACCTTTGGGAAAACTGAAAAATTGGGAGGGGGAAAAGGCTGGTGAGATGCTGTGCTGTGCACTGTGTGCTCTGGGGTGCAGGGGAGAGGACAGGCAGCAATGCAACAGGCAAACCCCAACATTCACAGCTCTACGCAGATGTACGAGCAGTTAGTGAAGCAATGAAAGCTCCGAAAAGAGCCTGAGCTCGGGCAGCGGGAATCGCTCATCGAATGCGAATCTGAATTAAAGGTAGTGTGTACTTGCTGGGAACACGGAGGGGAGGCAGGGAGGGATGGGGAGACAAGGGACAGGAGGCAGAGAGGGACTGGAAGCAAGCGGGGCAAGGCCAAGGCCGGTGCGTTGGCCCCCGGGGTGCAGGGGGGGCCGCTCCCGCCCTTACCTCAGCCCAGCGGCCGCCGCCCACGTCCTGCAGCAGCACGCAGAGGGGATCCGACTTGGAGCCCAGGTCCCGGTCGAGGAGGCTCCGGCAAGTCACCGACAGCTCCACCCTGGTCACGCACCCGGCCATCTGCGGGCAGAGCATAGGGTCAGACCGACCGACCGACCGACCGACCGCNCGCAGACGCCCCCCGCCCCGCCTGCAGGGCCTCGCCTCAGCTTCCCGCACCGGGCCCGTCCCGCTGCGGCCCTGCCTTCAGGAAACACCGTCACCTCCTCTTGGAACAGGGCGACGGCTACATCTGACTGCACACCAACCCGCAGGCCCCGCTGTTCACGGAGCAGCTCTAACTCCCGAAACCGAGTGCAGAAGATAAGCCTCCAAGCATCACCACAGTCAAGAGCCTGGACAGCTCTTCGAATTTGAGTATCTCATAGAGAAGCTCCTTGAGAGTTCAGAAAACACGGAAATAAGTGCTGGGTCTTCCTAGCACTGGAGTATCCACGGGGCTCTCACACAGGCAGGGTACAAGTATTTATCTCAATGAAGCAGTGAGCTTTTATTAGACAACATTTAATCCCTCAGACCTCCATCAGCCCGGGCAGATGTGAACAACATCACTCACTATGCCACTGCCTGGCCCCTGGCTGCTCCAGTGATGGCAGCAGGGCAAACCAGCACTCAGGCAGAATTAACAAACCTTTACACAGAGAGCATCATAGATCAGCTTTCTACTAAGCTCATCACCATCATCTGTTTTGAGGCCAGCATTTCCCAAGAGGCTAGTTTGAAGTAGTCTGGTCAACTGTTCATACTAGTTAGAACCATCCATCTCCCCCTTCAGCTGCCTTCAGCCTCCATTAAAATTCACAAAAAAAACCCACATTGCTTTTAATAAATATGTTCCTCCTAAAATCACAAGTCACAGGTATCAGGTTTTTTCTTTAGGTACACACCCCATCCCAGCAGAGCTGAGGTCTCACACAGCCCAACTCCTCTGCACTCCACGGCGTGCAAATACCGCGGCTGGTCTGGCACCAGCTCTGTGACAACAGGACGATCAGGACAGCCAGCTCCCTGTCAACATCTCTCCTCTATCTTCCTGCACTGTGACAGATTTCTGTACAACAGGAGACAGAACCAGGAGCCGCCTTTCCTCCCCACGAGAGCACAATGGATCAAGAGTAAAGTTAACCTCAAAGAAAGAGCTCCCAGTAAGCCTTAGTGTCCCCAGGCAGCAGCTGTCCCCTTCTGGGAGGAAACCATTACTATAGGTCTCGAGGAAAAAGTCAGTACATATTTATTCCACGTTACAAAGACACCAGTAAAGGAAAGCTGTAAGTTAGAGGTGGGAACTGCTAAAACAGACAACGAAACCGGGAGGTGAAGTGTCAAGTTCTCAAACCCAACCATGTCTCATCTTCCCCAGATCAGTACCAATCCAATTATGAAAATACTCCACTCTTTCAAGGATATAATCCACCAATACCCGGTCTCACCCTACTTTTTCCGATTCAGAATGCCATGGAATTTTCTTGAAACACAGCCCAGACGTTCTGCTGACCCCCTGGGAAGTTACAGAGCACAAGGGATGCACCTTTCCCACTACATCCTCCTGCTCCATCCGCAGATCACAGGGCACCCATGGACATGTGACAACCAAGACATGGCAGAGTCCAGCCAGACCAGTGATTCAGAGTGGCTGAGCAGGAACCTCTTCTAATGGGTCACCTCAGGGGATAACAAGAAAGCAGCGTTAATAACTACAGGCAGGACCTTTATGGGAAGAAGAGGGACAGCTCCTTAACAGATTCAGACAAAAAGAAGAAAAAGCATGTTTAATCTGAACACATTAGTTTGAACCTCAGCCAGCGATTGTTTATGTATTGCTGCCTACAGACATCCTTAAAGAGCCCACACAAAGCGGGTTTTTTCACTTCACAGCTTTCCAAATAGACTATATGATGTTCTCCAGTTTCAATCCAGACCTTGAATAGCAGTGGAAAATCCTGCTCATAGACTAGTCTGGGTATCTCAGCAGCAAAAGCAAGGAGTGGGTGGTCTGCAGGACACAACTTCCACTTCAGTCAAGCCTGAAGATCTGCTCTGCCTCTAGGCGAGCACCTTCCCCCAGTTATTCTGCTCACACAGTTAGTGGGAGAACTGTAAATATATAATATTGAAACCTGCCTGCATCCGAGAAAGCTTAAAAAGGCCAAAAGCTTAATATATTTTCACTGCCAAACACACACATACACAAATACTGAATGGGTGGGAAAAGAAAAGAAAAACTAGTGCAGTCCCTCAGCAATTAGCCCCAACTTGAGTTAGCACCCAGTTTTAAACAGGATTTAATGATGGTAAGTATTGGCTCAAATATTCTCTTTTTGTCCCTAAAGCAAAAATTTGGAATTTACTTTCATTCTTCACACTCAGCTGCTCTTTGCTATAGTAATTGCATTTTTCTCATACAAGAACCTCAACTGCTTATGTGAAATGGATCCATTGCCTTTCATCTCCAGCTCCCTCCACACAAAGGCTCTGTTCACTTGCTCCACGAGGATCAACTGTCCTGAAAGCTCTGAAAGCCCAGCAGCCAGCACTCGAGCTCCCACAGCCCCGTGCCTAACGCAGCCTCCCATCCTCGTTCTCCTCAAGCAGGAGCCCGCCAGGCTTTCTCTTTTCCCTTCAGCTTCTGTGTTCTGAACTTCCACATAACCCTGCAGCATCCCCTGAGCATCCCATCGCTCCGAAGCTGCCCAGCTGGCACGTGCCAGCTTCTGCCAACAGCAAGCACTGCACCCCCAGGGCAGCTCCCAGCAGCACAGAGCCATGCTCCCTCACTTACCAGTGCCGTGCAAGGGACACAGGACCAGAGAGAAACCTTCCAGCGGTCACTGGGCCAGAACAGTGCACAGGGCTCTGATCCCACGCTAAGTACACAGCTTGGGGTAATTAAACTGAAAGAACTTGGAGTTTTATTATTTTTATTAATAGCTGTCCCTTCCCCCTTGGCTTGCACTCAAAGAGCACCAACCTCATTCAGTTTGCAGACTCGAGTCAACATTCCAAAAACAAGTTTCATGCTGTTTCACCAGTGTTTCAGAGCATGCTAGTATTTACATCCTTTCATACATACAACATACATTTAGCTTTCAGACTTGCAACAATCTCTACTATGAATTTTACAGTTGTTACAACACTCATTTTTCTATTTTCCAACCATTTCAGAACTTCTAGAATCCGTTGATTTCCTGTTCCCCCTGCCCACTTACAACCATCCTCGACAACACCGTGTCTGTTATTTGAAACCTCTGCTTTACAGAGACAGTGAGCATTTCCATGGCAAAAACAGCAGCTAAAGCAAACTGCTTGCCATAAGTATTGGTATTAACACCATTCGATTTGTAGAGATCGATTATAGATTGATCCTTCACAGTTTGCAATGATGACAATTAACACACAATTTCTCCAACTTACCACTAGCAGATTTAGGTACAGCACGGTCTGGAAGTCCCAGAACTATCCTAGCAACAGGAATTCAGTCTGCCAAGAATGAAAGAACCCCAAGTGCAGTATTAACCTCAAACTCCATTTGAAAGGCGTCACACAGAGCTACTGGGTGCATCCCAGCAGAGCAGGCTCAGGCCAGGCAATGACAACAAGGTATATTGACAACAGTGACACACATTTAACCCAATGCTCTCACAACCCGGGATCTCACTGTTGTGAAGATTCATCTTGAGCTGAATTCTGCACACTCCCTGCTCCAGAGAGGAGTTTCCAACACTCAGCTTCAGATCCATCGGGCACCTATTTTTTTTTCCACTTAGAATTGCACATGCTGTAACACCATGTTTCGAGGATAAATAATACATCACCCACGTTATTCCTACAAACTCTGGCGTAAAATACGATCTACAGAAGTCACAGAATCATCACCATGGTTGGAAAGGACCTCTGAGATCACGAGCCCAGCCATACACTGAGCACATACTCCAGAGGTCTTGCGCTGCTCAACCAGACCTCATTCCCAGTTACTCAAATAAAGCACTAATAGCTCCAGACTAAGTGTGATTTAAGAAGTGCTCAGACAAACCAAACCAAGGTCCAGTTTAAAAAGTCACAATGATTTTTACTATGCACATCACCTCTTCCATGCAAAGAGGATCATGAACTCCCACAGCTGAGCAACACACACGGAAAGCTAAATCCCACATTTCCAACAATGCTGTTGCACACTGAGTTGAAACACACCAGTAAGGAAGTTGGTCCTAAATAATCAAACCAAGACCCAAGAAAAAAAGCTACATTCTATGAAAATCCCATAGAAGATCCCTATTACACATCAGAAGAGGAAGGACTTACTTGCTATTCTCTGAAGTTTTATGTAAGCATTTCAGAACTTCCAACCCTTTGCATCCGTTTCTACAGAAAAATCAACTTCCTTTCACACAGAAAAGAGTATTCTCCAGTGTAACCAAAATCAACTCCACAGGAAAGTCTAATATTTGTTTATAATGATTCTGCTGAACCAAAGCTTAAATGCAAACCAAGCAGAAGAAAGCACTGTCACCTATGCTTGAAGTAAGCTCCAGAGCAAGCGTGCTCAGAGACTTTAACTGCCCCAACTCAGACCTTCAGAGGGTCTCACATTTCCCCAAAACGCCACATACGGCTAACTGAAGCAGAAATAAACTCCTCTGTCCATACCCCTCTGCAGCAGGAGTTAACCAGGGATGGAGTGCTGGATGCACAGGTTAGAACCACTGACTTCCAACATTTCCTATGCTGTCACACCGCACCAAGCCTGAAAGCCAGAGACTCTCCTCCCCTTAGCCCGGGAGGATGCGGTGAAGAAAAGGGGGGGTCGTGACTCAGATCACCCCATTACAGCAGCTCATCACAGAACACAGAGTAACCCTGAAGACAAAAAACAAAAAAGGTATCTAATAACTTCATGGCATCCAATACCAGCGGGAGCATTTTCAGTAGTGCCAGGAGTGATGTCTTCTGCTCTTGTGGGTCAGCTTGGTTTTACTGCTCCGTTTAAGATGGAACAGAAGCAAGGATTCACACAAGCCAGCGTGCAGGCTGTTCCCAGTTAATCACTCTAATAAATCCTCATCAACTACATCACTCTGTACAGGATACCCACCACGCTCTCTCTCAGTGTACGCCAATTACATATTCATTCAAGAACTCCGTTAACTCAAGCTCGAAGCTTTAACACTTGTGCTTGAGAACACCCGATTTCCAATGAGCTTCATTTGTACCTACAGCTTCTGCCTTGTACTCTGCTTACAAACACACCACACCTGCCAGCAATCCCGCCAGCACTACGTACCAACCAAAATTCTCACCACCTTGGCATGGCCCTACACAAGCACCCAAGAAACACACCCCAGGACATGTAACAGACCATCCCAGTTAACAAATCTTGCACTTCCCAACAACATCACACCCTCCTCTCCTTGGCCATTGCTCAGTCCAATCCCTCAGCTTGCAGTTATCACCCTGCTTCCCTCAAAACAGCTTCTCTCTCCTCCTGCTGCGATCCCTGAGCGTGCAGCCATCAGAAGCAACGCTTTCTCACATCACTAGTTCACTCCTCAGCAGGCAGCTGGCTACGTTTGGGGTTTTGATACTACGAAGTTGATGCTGGTGCTGAGGTATTATGAGCATCACTTTCCAGACGTGTTACCAAAATAAAAATTCCACTGTAATCCTATTTGCCTGAACCCCATAAGGCTCTAAAAGAAATCCTAAAGCTAAGTTTTTATCATGAGATGCACTAAAAAGCACCTTCATTTTAAGATGAGATTAAGAGAGTCTCATGAGAAAGCTCATGTTCCACACAAATTACTACTAACTACAGCCTCCTTCCCAGCTGTCCCATGGGCCATAAAGCCACATCCCACAGCTCTGACTCTCTCCAGAGAATATAAACAGCTCAATTTTTTCTCCTGGGTGCTCGAGGGTGGGATGGTTACGACCAGCATTACTACAGGCAGGTAACAAACCAGTAGTCTCTAGACTGTGTTTCAAGTCACCCGTCGCCATACAACTTGACTGATCAAAACTTTGTGGGAAGGGGGTTAATTAACTGTTATTACAGATTTGACAGAGCTTGAAACAAAAGACAATTCCTAATTGTTGAAAAAGAAACAGAATACTGGCTACTCCTCAGAACACCTTTCTAACAGAACTGCTCTAGCAGCCTGATTCAGTCCTGGTAAAGAGTGTCCATCAGCCAGCCTTCCCTTCAGGATGAAAGCTCCCAGAGAGAACAGACAGAGGAGAGCTGCTGAGCTCCCCACAGATGGTGCTGACCCCGAGCCACCTCAAGGCAGGACAGGAGGGGAGCACAGCACACACACACACCCCCAACAAACCTCTCCCAGCTCTGAACTGGTCTACAAGCCCCATGCAAAGAGGCTATTGACTGTGGCCCACCTAAGGCTACTGAATATGCATGGCAGTTACAACCTAGTTCTGCTTCCAGAATTGTCTCCACAGGAGCCCTGAAGTTCCAGTACCACCAGGAGAATCTGGGGTGGTTTTGTATCTGAAGGCAGCCCACGGGAACAAGTGCTGAGTATGCAGTATGGGAACCCAACCTCTGGGACAGTCACGGATGCTGAGAAGGCAAAGCTCCTATTTATGATAATGCAAATAAGTTTAGGACAGTTAAAAAAAAATATGCTAAAATAAAACCCCAAAATCACTAATGGGATTGTAATTTCATCAGAAAATGCAAACTTCAGCCACTTCATCTTCTTTATTGCAGCTCTCCCCATGACACTGACAAGAGCCAAGTCCCAATTTCAGGGAAACACCACCTTCTTCTACCAGTTCACCTTAACACTGTTCAACGCTCACCTTTTAACATACACACCACTGATATCCCCTAAATCACAACCAACAAGCTTAAAGAAAGGTCTCTGTGCACCTTTACTATATATATTCTCCACTCTTCTAAGAAATAAGTATACAAACTGATAGGTCAACATTCATCCTATTTCAAATATTCATTTGTAATCTATTAAATTACAATGGGGTTCAAATTAACACCTGAACTTAAGCAAAACCTAAGTTACTTTTCCAAGCACTCCACGCAAAAGAAAATAGGGTTCAAAGTTCTTCAGAGCATTTAGTAGCAGGATATCGAACACAGCGTCCTGCAAAGCTAACTCAGAGCAGGCTGGGGCTCTGGAGGCAATGGCTCACTTGGCTGAAGCTGGAACAGCGATCTGGAATCACTGACTTCTCCCACCAAGTAAGACTGTCATTCCTTTCATATTCTTTTATTCAGCTGGTTCCCTACCCCCTGATTCTCAAGTATTTATTACTGAAACGTAAAGAACAACTTAATTGGAGAGCTTAATTAAAAGCTCAACCACACTGACCTCTGTTAACCTGCTCAAACTCACCAATTTCCATTGCATCCATCTTTCTCTTTCTTGTTCTTTCCGTTAAAACTCCAGCTATTCTCATCCCAGGTGCAGAGCTGCACGTCCTGTCCTGTGCCCCAATGAATCAAGCTGGCTACAGCTCAATCCCCCACTTCTCAGCCCAGGCTCCTCAAGCTGAGATTGAAGACTACACCATAGCTCTCCCCTTAGGTTTTTCAACTACACTGCAGCTCCCCCTGCAAGCACCTCAACAGACCACTTCTCACACACCCCCATGATTCCAGAGGCAACATCTTGGCATTCACCCTCCCAACCCCTGTAGCAGTGTCTGCTCCTCCCAAAGGCTGGGAATCCAGCCCACGTTGTGCTTAGTGTAGAGCACGCATGACTTTACCCATTCCCCCAACGGAGCCATGGTATCACACAGGTGATCTGAAGGCAAAACCACATTAAGGTCCATCTCTAGACTAGCACATACCATACAAACAGCGTGAGCTCAAAATAAGACTTTAAACATAAATATGCCAGCAACACATTTTACCAAACAATTTCACATTACTGAAGAATTTTGGTGACCACACAGTACCAGCGGCCACCTAGTTAATGAAAACATTGTGGTATTTCCTGTTTGTACCACCAGAAAAGAAATCTGAGATACCCCAGATGAGTTCTTTATTCTCAGTTGTCCTGGAGTGATTACTGCATAGTGACAACTTTGCTAAAAACTGAGCAAGGAGGTCTAGCAGAAGCGACCTTTCAAGTGACAGGCGTGACAAACACGCTCGCTCTCACATTATGTAACTCAGCCTTTCTTCTTTATGAACTTTCATCTTCAACCTAGCTCCTCAGGAGACATCAGCTGGAAAAACAAATACCCTGACACTGCTCCTGCAGTCCTCATCAGAAATTGATTTATTCATTGCAAGTTCAACCCTTCTTATGCCAACATTGTCTTTCAGTTCTTTTTTCTCCTTCAGAGTAGAGGCTACTTCTTCAGAGAGATCCACGCGCCCGTAGGACTTTGCTGCCACTAAATTAGTGCCATCTGCTGTAAGAACATCTCCACTTTTCCATATTAACAATGGAAAGTAATGATGCTTTGATCAAATGCCCGTTTTTCAAAACAGACAGACCTGCAAATAAAGCTACCGTCAGCCTGACATGGAGGAAGCACAGAGGGAAGGGATTTTTAAAAGGGGGTTTCTCTCTCTCCATCCCGACTAACAGCAGAAGTATTTAAAGGCCACAAAAGACCACACTGACCTTCTGCCCCTTTTCTGCTCTCCTCTAGATCTCACTTCTCCTGCCGGTGTACCTCCCCACAAGCACAAACCCGTTTCGGCAACCGATTCAAGCTTGGGTCTGTCCCAGCACCGGGTGGGCCGAAGCGACCAGACAGTCCCCCTGTGCTAAGGGAGAAGAGACACCGCAAGAACAAACAGGTATTTCCTCAGCCACTTCTTCCCTGCCTGCCACCCAGAGCCTAAGTGCTGCAGCACTTGGCAACCTACACCCCAGAGGAGTCGGCTGTGGCTGACTGAATTTGCTACAAAGGTGTCCCTGTCAGTTCAGAACCTGCAAAGCCATATAACCCAACACTGGTCAGCCTTCAGCTGTCCCACACCTGAGCATCCTTACTTGCTCAAATGAATAGTTCCAACAAACTTCTAATAAATATGACCAAATTAAGGCAGAGAGTTCTGTGAGCAGAAATCTCTCTGGCATTTCATACGGATATACCATTATCTGCAGGCTCACATTAGCATTTATATTACAGTGATTTGTTATTGGTTTTGTTTAAACCAAAGCATTTTTGGTTTCAGAAACATACTCGTTTCTCCTTTAAGTTATTTTCACAGGCACCAGTTTTAACATGGAGAGCAGCCCAAGCCACCCAGCAGCAGCAGCACACTCATGCTCCCCTCGCTCCTGGAGCAATCAGGGTAGCCAAACGCTGCCTTCTCCTTCAGAGAAACAGCATGACCCGTTGCCTGTGTTGCAAGGATGACATGCCATTTGGATTGTTGTCTTAGCAGAAAGACAGTGTCAGTTACTCAAAGGGAAGGATGACTGCTCAGATGACAAGAGGCCTTAAGAATTCAGGAGATTTGTGCAGTACGTCATGGTGGTGCATATGTCATTTTTTCAGATAAAGGAAAAAAGCCTCTAAGAGCTGCATCCAGTTTACTCAAAATGCTCTTCTATATGCAGTCACTGACTGAAGTGACAGCCACTGCAGTCGTCTTTAAAAGCCTTAAAAGAGACTTGACCATCAAAGCCAATTCTGATTTTCAGTCTGAGAGTACGTAAGCCTGTGCAGGGCTCAGGTTTGGCTGCTTTAACAGCAAACCCTTTAGATCAATTACATCTCATACATCCTATCATTAACAACTGAATTTAAATTTCAGATTAGTTTACTCACTGGTTTGTTCTGCTTTGTCACACATGCTCGGAGCTGAAGTTCTGAACCACCTCCTTCAGGTCAGGGCATCGCTTGCTCGTTTTTGATAAAGCTGCAGAGCCAAAGTTTGGCCTCAACCTTTCAGCTTCATCCCTAATGCCATTTCACCAGTGTTAACCCTGATGTGCCCTTAATGGTGAGGATGAAAACATTCTGGCACTGACTTACCGGTTCTATACAGCACCCCCTGCAAGCACACCTCACCTCCTAGGAGCACTGGACCCGGGCTCTGCAGCACTGCTGGGGTGGAATGGGAGAATCCTAGGCAAGTGAATTAATGGCATTTAACAACTGCCTCCCTGCAGTCAGTGAACTCCCAGTGACTAATTTTACTTTAATCACCCTCTTTGCTTTTGTACTGGTTGCATTAGTTTTCCTCAAGAAAATGGGACTTAGAAATACTGCCCTTTTATCAGGAAAAAAAAAATGGCTAATAATGAAATAGTCTCAGCAACCATACTTAGCACTTTTGAGCTGAGATTCCTGTCCAAACAGGCAGCACTCATCAGATTCCATATCCATCCTCCCAGCACAACAAGCAGCAATGCTTTGGTTATACCACTGGAAAAAAACCCTCCCATTATAGAGCACGTTCTGGAAAATGCTACCCCAGCAGGAAGGTCGCTGAGCAAATGGGCGCCTGCACAGAGGCGCTGGATCTTAGTGGCAGCAGTTCTATGAATTTTATCATAAAAGGTACTCAATCACAATCACCTACAAGGAATTCTTGAACCAGAGGTTCTGACTATAAGGCTATTTTCCCTCCAAAATCTGCCTAAGTGACCAGAAAGCATTTCTAAGCTTCCTCCTGTCACACACAGCAACGCTGCATCCACAGTCGCATTTAACGGGAAGTGGCTGGGATGAAACTAATTGTTTGCAAATATGAAATAGCTAGCTGGAAGTTCCACCTACCTTCAGCTGGTCAGCAGTCGGAGCAATACCATCCCTCCTATCCTCTGGTTAACAACACTGCAACTACAACAGGAAGATTCCCCAGCCTTCCAGAAGCAGTGACTGGCCCAAAAATCCAGACTACGCCAACTGAGAGCTTCAGGCTTCAATTCCTGTTTCCCTTGTTCCAAATTTTTTAAAGTTTCCAAGTTCTAAATTTTCAGTTTCAAACTTTATACAGAAATTGTACTCCCCCAACCATGTGCTGTAAAGACAATCCCCACTCCAGCCCTTGAAGTTATCCTGGCAGCAATCTCTTATCAAACGGGTGAGGAACGATGGCCTAGTTCACTGGCAACTCCTACCACAAGAGCTCCCAAAAGTCAGGGGAAAACGGTGAAGCTGGTGTGAGAGTAGGAAACAGAAAGTTACCAAACTGATTTTGTGGAAAGCAGACTCATGTTAAAAGGAGATAGACTCATCGTTTCTGAAAGCTTACTTGAACACTGGTAAGACCATTTGGATTGAAGGCTGTGGCCACGAGAGCAAAGGAGAAAAGCAGCCACAAAGGAGCACGCTTCCACTCTGCAGAAGCAGTGAAGGGACTCGGGTCGGAATTAAGCTGGTTGCTTCTCTCCTAAGCTGCCATGCTGTGAATACATAAGTGAAACCAGAAGAATGATAACAAAGGAAGCTGCACAGAGGTTGAGTGCCAGGGAGCGAGAAGAGTTCCAAGCTAAATCCTCCGACACACGCGTTCAGTCTGGGCCTATGGAACAGGAACACCTTGGGGGCTGCTTTTCTCACAGAGAGCCTCTACATCCGCACTCCCTGCACAGCCACCACCCAAATATTCCACGTGGTACCACAGCTCCCAAAAATTACTGACAAAGTCAGGCGTACAGCAAATCAGCTGCAGTGCACCTACCTGATGGCAGGGTAGGGAGAGCCGCCGAGCGCAGCGCACAGCACCAACCTCACGCTGAATGCGTGCTACCAACCAACACATTCCCAGGGGAAAGCCAAATCCTTCAACTACAACCAGGTTCTCACCACCACAAACAGCCAGAAGAGAACCCCATGAGGTTATTCTTCCTGCAGTAGCACTGAACAGACAGTTCCACGTCCCCTTCGACCAGGAGGAAGAGTCATTCACTCCGTACACAAACACTAGTTTGCTTTTCCCAAAACCATGGAAGAA
This sequence comes from Jacana jacana, assembly GCA_013400555.1. Classification (NCBI taxonomy): domain Eukaryota; kingdom Metazoa; phylum Chordata; class Aves; order Charadriiformes; family Jacanidae; genus Jacana; species Jacana jacana. The sequence goes on from VZTM01022417.1 coordinate 118,573, forward strand.
CATACACCCAGAGAGAAGGGAGCAGCAGCAAACCTGCAAAAGGGCAAAGACCAGCAAGGATCTTTGGCAATGCTGCTCCCAGGCCCGAGGCACCGTTTCTGACAAGCCAAGGCTAATTTGTGTATGTCTCTAGACTCACACTAACATTTCCTAATACACCAGTCCCGTTTCAGACCAGCCTCTTGCCAACCAATTACCTTGTCACAGCTCAAAACCAGTCCTCTGCTTGCACCGGTCTGCATTAAACCCTTTCGTTCAGGTCCGATCCATATATCGGGATAATCATCCCCAAAGAACTGCTCTCAGAGCCGCCCGCTGTCAGCCAGAGGTTCGAGTGGTCTGTAACACGTAGCTTCAGCTCCGCAGGTCAGGCCAACCCCGCTCGGAGGCACGTTCTGCTGAACACCACGCCGAGGACCCTCATCCACTGCAGGACACAGCAGCTTTGGAACCACCACAGAAGACGAAGCAGGAGTAACACACAGGCACCGAGACTCATCCACAGCTAACGCCACCGGTGTGCCCAGGTAACTGCATTCTTTCATGTTTTCTCCTAAAGTCTTTAGTGGCCCAGAACAGCCTGGGTGAAACAAACTGCTTACTCTACACAACCTACGCACCAACTACCTTAAGAACGTGAGCCTGAGCAAACTAACAGACCCGACCAGCACCCAGATCTAGAGGGGAGACCTTCAATGTCAACTGACAGACAACCATAATCTCCATTTGTGCATCGATCCTCCTCTCCACACACAATCAGTTCAGAGCACAGACGTTCAAGGAAAGCAATGAATACTACAGCACTACTTAGAGTAAGAGGAGTATTCTTCAGTTCCCTTTAAACCTACAAAGCCTCCAACCTCTCATAAATCTACAATTAGAACGTGGCGACAATTCACCAGTAAGGCACTGGCTTTAATATTCTCTGGGATATCAGAGAACTGACTTCTGGTAAAGACAAGAGCTGCGACGTTCACATGCAACTGCTTGAAAACCTGCTGGGCTTTGAAGTCACACTTTCACCCAAACATTGCAGTTTTTGCACATGGTTTACACCTGAATGATTTACTATATTCATACTTTCTCTTGCGAACAGGATGGTAAAAAATAGGTATGTTTAACAGAAATTAGATTATGCTGCTTTTTATTTTTCCAAGTAGCACGTAGACACTCGCACTTAAGGAGCTGCTAAAAACACCAACTTAGCCAGTTACACAACAATTACCTTCTAAGTTGAGGAAACTGGGACACCAGTGTCACCAACTGCGCTGTTCCAACGGGGCTAAAGCAGGAGGGCAGCTCCTGACGCTCACAACACCATGGGTCAGCAGCCAGCGCTGGAGTCCGCCTGCGGGGGCGGGTCCGTACCCCCCACTCCACAGACAGCACCTCAGGGGCCTTAACCCTTGCTTTTAAGGCTACTTAGGAATATAAACATGCAAAGCAAGCAATTTCATCAAATCTAGCCATGTAGTCTCCTAATCTAAGGGGATCCCTCACAATTTGGCATGAGGCAGCTGAAGGCTGCTCCTAACCCAGAAGTGAAGTGTCGCAGAGAACCTGTACCTGTCAGTGGCCCTGGATGAGGGACATCGCTATACCTGCCTTAGGGACCAGCTGTAACTGTCTGGAACAGCAGCTCTACTTTCTACAGTCCATACAGAAATACAAAATATGCTCCAACTTCCTATTTTTTTCCTCGAGGAAGAAGGGATATTTACTAAGGAGTTTACTTCTAATGTAATGCTAAAAGATACGGAGCATCAGCTGCTTGGCAAGAGGAAGAGCCCCCTCCCCCCCCCAAATCCTCCACCGAAGCATTCCATCCGTGTCGGTGGTCCTAAGGCCAACAGCCTTTTGCATGGGTTAGCACTTTTTTAGATAAGCATTTAAACATCTTTTGACCACAGCAAAGAATCAAGAATCAGCAAATGAAAGATTTCTAGAACAAACCTGCACTTTCAGAAACCCAAAGGAAGGGGCACGCGAGCATGGGCTGCAGCACGCGCCACCTCCAGCTCAACCACCAGCAACCCTGCAGCTATTACCGAGAGGGTCGAGACATGAAATCAAGACAGGAGCAGAACTGTGTATCTAATTCCAGACACCTGTGGTTTAATTACACTTCACAACAAGGCAGGCACTGTTGTGACCCATTTGAAATGGAAAGCACAGTTACCACCAGCTTCCGCACCTCAACAGGCACTAATACCTTAAATCGATTCTGGGAACAACCAAGCCACGCTTTCCTTTTCAGTAATTTTATTCTAATGTGAAACATGAAGAAACAAGCACCCAAATAACTCCAATATAGTATGAAATTTTAATAAAAGATGTTTAAAAAACAAAGAGCATAATTTTCAGAATAAACTGAAAGGCTTGACTCCTAATCACACATCCTTCTGACAGCAAGCAAGAGTACTTTCAGACTTTCAAAAGAAAAATAAAAGGAGAAACAAAGATCTGCTGTTGAATCGTTACTCCCAAAGACTGTTGAAACGCATAACATGAAGCTTCAGAGACAGACAGTTTTATTAACAGGAGGCTTAATTTTAAACAGTATATACAAATCACATGACTTTTCTGAAGTTGGGACCACCTAGTAATCTGTCAAACAAAATTATGCTAATGAATTACAGAAGCATCTGTGTAATGCGACCACCTCTTTATTGAAGTACACCTTTGTACAGTCCTTCCACGCATTCCTGTCCTGCGACATCCTCCCAGGACGCAGCGCCGCACAGGTTTCCAAATCTCTCCTACACACCACAGGAATAAAACTGTTGCCACTTGCACCTCTCAGTTTTGCCTGACCATACACTTCAGTGTTCCATGATATGCAACACCAAAAGGCACTGGTTTGCTCTGTCCAAAACCCAAGACGGTTTAGGGTTTGCTATGTTTAAGTACAATGATTTGCAGGGAATAGCAGGATTTTTCAGGCAATGCCCAACTCTTAAAATTTATCATAAGCCAACAAGGATGAACTCAAAATAAAGGAAAACAAAAAAAAAAGGAAAAAAACATTCTACTCTACTTTTCACTCCTGTAATTCCTTCCTTTCCAATTCTCCATTTCTCCATGGAAGGTTTTACTGCACAGCAAAGAAAATGGCAACTCTTTACAGACTTTGAATACAAGAGCACAACTTTATTGAAAAAATATATAGTAAACTCAGTATTTTCAAGTTTTGGAGAAAAATAAATTTCATCTCTCAATTGACCCATAGCAGTAATTCACGACAGAGTTGCTGAAGATAAAAGTTTCTTTCATATATAAACTAATTTAAAACTTTAGCTGGACTTCAATCTTCTACTAATTATCACCACTTTGGCTCTTTAGCAGAGACTCTACGTAAAGAGTTCAAGAGACACATGAGAAGTACAACATGGATATCCAACTAGTGTCAAAGATCCTACCCCAACTGATTCAAGTAATCCTAACAAATCAAGCTACTTAAACAATAATGAGAATTTTCAAGTTTTTACTTCTACTGCAAATGTTTTTTAAGTGTACTATAAAACTCATAACGTTGGAGGTTAGCTATACTTGTGGCAAAAGTCTTATTCTGCACAGTTATAATCGCAATATATAAATAACTAAAGGTTATTCCACAAAGAACAGCTTGAATTTTACAGACGATTCTGCTCAGACTTAGAGGAATTAGTTTGGTAGACACATCAGCAACGGGCATAATTCAACTGTCCATACAGTGAGAATCTTGGGAAAAAAAAAAAGATACATACACAAAACAATTAATTTGTGTACACTGAGAATTCGTTCAGTTGCAGAGTCAAATCAGGACTTTAAACAAAGCTTTGACCTGTAAACAAAGCAAATTGAGCCAGCTTTTAACCAAATCTAGAAATAGCTATCTATTTTACAATGGCTTGCAGGAGCGCCCACTGCAGAGCTTCGCTGACTTCATCTACTGCCCTTATCCACAGCTACGTCAGACCAGTCCAGACCCCTTGATAAGCACTGTGTCCCGTGGAGTTCACCAAACTCCTGCCATGAAGAAGGATCTGTCTGGCTTCCCCACATGTTTGTACGTGAAAACCCACTGCGTGTCTGTCCCCACAGTGTTTCTCCTGTAATGGCTAACCCAGTGCTCTGTCTTCTCAAACCCAACCTGTTTTACAATTTAAACAATCCACAGGCTCTATCCTGGAAATACTATAAAAACCAATCCGGATGCATTTATCACAGCACTATGAATATCTATTCTACAACTACTTCACGTGAACAGCTACCCTAAAACAAGTTTTACTTTTCTGGAGCCTATAGGCCTGTCATTTAAGTCAACCACAGCTGCCATAGCTTCATCACGAGACTCGAATGCAACCATTGCTTCTCCAGTGGGCATGCCTTTGTCGTTGTATTTTAAGCACACTGAACCAGGGATCACTTGGTAACCGTAAAAGAAATCCAAAATTTCATCCACCGAAACAGTGAAGGGCATATTTTGCACTTTAATGACAGTAGGTCCTGGCTTCCCGGAGCCCGTTCCAAAGCCCGGGGGTCCACTAATGTGGATATTTCCTGGTCCGGGTCCAAAGCCCGGAGGTCCACTTAAATGTCCGAGACCACCAGCAATTCCTGGAGGACCAGCACCAAAGGCTGGGGGTCCACTTAAGTTGCCAGGACCGTTGCCAAAAGCCTGAGGACCCCCCGCAAAACCTGCTGGTCCGCTCAAATTACCAGGACCACCCGCAAAACCTGGGACCTCAATACCTGCACCAGGTAAACCACCAGTTGCCACTGTAGGTATCCCTGGTCTAGAATCAGGAAAGCCACCTATTCCAGGTGGTGGCAGAGGAGGACCAAATGTACCAGACCCGCTAAAGTTACCAGGAAAATTAAATGGAGGACCGTTGTTTGCATCTTTAGAACTTCCCCCCAGGAAGGCATGCTCATCCCCACCAGCACCCTGTGCCCCTGGCACAGCTGCATTCCCTTGTATCGGTATCTTTAGTATCTTTTTCCCTTGAGACGGTGGGCTTCTTTCAAGATCTCTCATTTCTTCTACAGTTATCAAACGCAAAACAACATCTCTTCCGTTCAGTTTCTTACGGTGCAACCGCTCTGCCTTACGAGCATCATCTTCAGCTTTAAACTGAACCAGCGCCTGTCCTAAGCCCTGCCCGTTATTATCAACGAGTATCTGCACAGAGTTCTCTTCTACTGCCAGTCCCTCTAGAAACTGAAGGATTTCCATTTTCGTTATATTGTACGGAATATTAGATATGTGCGCACACAGCTTTGGCAAGCCCGGCTCTCCCTCAGCATTCATGAGGATTTCCCTCTGGTCATAGTTGAAGCTCTGCAATCTTTTGCGAATCACATCTATTTTCTCTAGCATTGCCTTCTTAGTAATCGGATGCACCTGAATAAAGCGATTCCCGATGTACTGTTTGTGATGGCACAGAGCCGCTTTGTAATCAGCCTCGTTCCTGAACTCGACAAAGCCCTCTCCAATGGCCTTCCCGTTCGGTCCATAAGCTATGTAAATGCTGTCTTCAACTATGTCCAGCTTTTTAAAAAAATCTATCACGTGTTTGTTCTCCGACTCAAAGGGAAGACCTTTCAGATAAACGCAGAAACCCTGCTCATGGGGAGATCTCGACCGTGACCTTTTCTGCCCACTAGGAGACTTGGACCTAGGGTGAGCCTGGGGAGGAGGAGGGTGCGACTGCCCGGAGGGACCCATGGTTTGCTTGAAAGTTATGTGGCCTCCAGCAGCCACCCACTGTCTCTCTGTCGCAGGACTAACTTCAACATAGCGCTGAATCATCAGCATCCTGTTTCGCTTCAGTGCTTCAAACGTATCTTGAGGAGAGAAAAACTTAACTAGTCCGTTTCCGTTATTCCGACCTACATGATCCTTCAGCATATGGACCGCATCCACACGGAGCCCAAGGAAAAAATCTTTCACGTCAGATTCTGTAGCAGAAAAGGGCATTCCATGAACGCTGACATACAAATCGTCTGGATTGATTGGAATCGGCTTGACACTACCTTGAGAATTCATCTGGATAGGATTTACAGGATTCATGGGACCAATAAACAATGGATTCAAGCCGCTGTTCATATTCACTGCTGCTCCAGACCCATTCATTCCAGTGGGTAAAGGTGCTACGGGTGGAGGATTCATAGGAGGCATTCCTGATATGGGAGGCATAGGTGTCATTGGAGGTACGGGGGGCACAGGGGGTATCGGAGGAACCGGAGGAACGGGAGGCAGCGTGGGTACGGGAGGTGGAACGGGTATCGGGGGAATAGAAGGCATTGGTGGCAAAGATGGCATAGATGGGATAGGAGGGATTGGTGGAGGAGGTACTGTGTTCATCGCGGATGCTGTGCTAGGTATGGTTGAGCTAAATGTGGGGCTACCAAAGGTACTCCCAAGATTTGGAGGTGCAGTCCCCATACTGGCAGTAGAAAACGTGGATATGTTTTTATTGCTTTCATGCACAGTAGTAGAAGCAGTTACTACACTAGGAGAAGGATTATTAAAGTTAGGTACGGTGGTAGGCAAGTTAACCCTTCCACTCATTCCAGAACTAGGTGGTGGTCCTGACCTGCTAGCGTTTGCTGGCGGCATGTCTAGGTTGGCAGTTTCAAAACGCCTACGACTGAGCTCTATCATGTTCTGCATTTCAGTTTTACTGCTCAGCAGCAGCGTCACTTTTGACCCTTTAATTGTACCACCTGTGCGCATCATACCCAGCCTTGCATCTTCATCAGTGGCAAAAACGATGAAAGCCTCACCCAGTTCACCCCCTACAATATGCACGCCCCCATCAGGAATGGTCAATCCAGAGAAGAAGTGGCGAATGTCCATGGTCCCCGCCACAATCGGGAGACCTTGCAAGCGGATGACCACAGCCATGCTGCGCTGAAACAACACACACCTGCAGATGAGAAAAGGCAACGGCCATGTCAGACTACTGGTTTTGACACCATGCAATTACCTACAGACACCATCTACTATATTTTACATACACCTAGCAACATCTGGCAAAGATTAAGCATGTTTATACTCCAAAGTTCCTTATTCACGTTTGACATGTTTACTTCATACAAATTGAAGTAATAAGCATTTACCAACAGCATTAGCATACATTTTGCACTGCGATTTCCAAAGTAACCCTTAAACTAAGAACCAAGTGTCAGTAAATAAATAAATAAACAAACAAGGAACAGCAAAGATCAGCACTGTGGTATCAGTAGTTGAATATTTAACATAGGCGAAAGGAGCATTTTAGCCAAGCAAAATGAATTTACCATACGCTGGTACGGTACCCACTGCACCTGACAAAGGGACCACAAAAACACCCTGCACACCTATGAGAAATAAAATCCGTCCCCACATGAAAGGGTTATCTCCTGCCAGAAGATGACTGGAAACGTAACAGTGGGTTGGTTGTGAATAAAACCCATTATGGACAACTAACCAACACTGAGACTCCCACGACAACCTGACAAGGACCATCTGGATTAGCCTGATCTTGTATTTTCCTCCCAGGAAAGGCAAGAAGCCGTGGGGGGGACCATGAAGCTAGCTAGCCCTTCTAAATCAGGCCTAGATGGTTTCTGACTATATAGACGTCGCCTAAACTAATTAATACCTCTGCATATCCTAGCTAGATATTTGGCTTTTACAACTCTCAAAAACAAGGTCTAACTTTTAATAGCTGCAGGTGCCCTGTCTAATATTACAACTTCTGTCTCAGACAGATGAGGTTACCAGAAGCTTAAGATCAACTTTGCACCAGTAGATCTTGCCAGTTACCTTGTGTGTATCCTCCAGAACAGCCTGAGCTCATACTGGAAATTCAAGACAAGAGGAAACTAGGTAATTCTCACTTATTCTTAACAAACCTCAGGAAAGACTGAAAGTGTCACATTACTACCCTCCACTCGACCTTGGCCAAAAGGCCGAGAAGCAGTTATTAACGCTGGCCCAGTTGAACAGGTCAGAAGCCAGCCTCCCATCCCAAAACAGAAGCAGCACCACCTTGTTTCACCTGAGCCACTTCACCTCTAAACTTCTTGGCTCCCCAAGTAGAAGCCAGTGCAGTATCTGTACAGAAGACCTGTGGGGCTCCACCAGTCTCAAACCACCGCTGTTAACTAAGCATCTGAAATCAAGGAGGGACCAGACTACACAATGTGACACTGGGAGACAGTGCACCACCAAAGGCTTCTGGCTGTACACCAAAGCTACGAGCAACTACAGGGTCTATCTCCCAAGGGTCCACATTCAGCTAAGCACTGTATCCCAGCCCTCAAATCTTTCCGTCAGCCTGTCCACGGCTTCCAGTTGCTTTAGAGTAGACACACCCGAAACACAACCTTAACTACCAAGTACAGCCGCTATCCAACAGTTCAACCACACTGAGTAAGGCTGGACTCAGCATTTAATGAAAACAAGAGCATCCACTCTTAGCAAGGCAGGGGGGGAGCAGCAACTCTTTTGCTTCCATGATGGAACTTCAGATTACTCAAACGGATACTCGAGTATGTCTTTGATTGCTCAATAACCAGAACTAACCTCTCCCAGACACCAATGAACTCAAGCAGCAAACTGGAGTCTTACAGCACATTGGCCCACGTCCAGCGACAAGCCCACTGGCACAGTCAGCTCTAGCCACTGCCAATGAATGTCTCGTTCCTTACTACACTCTCAGGAAAGAAAAACTGGAACTTGCAAGACAAACATGAGATGGTCTACCCAATAAATAAAAAAAATAAATAAATAAACAAACTAGAGGATAATTCTTTTTTAAGCAACTTTTGCATCACCGTAGCGAGGTAACAAAAGCAACATCTTGTATTTATCTCTTATAGTGACACATTTACCTTGAGAATAAAGTTCATTGCCCAAAGATTTGCCCAACAGCAAAATAACTGGCCCATGCAGAAAACCAGCAGGTTAAAGTAAGATCTGGTCTATGTACACAAGAAAGCCTGGATGACTTTTGCACTGCTTTAAAACAGCATTATTTTTCAATGATTCTCAGTTTAATTTTGAACTTGCCTAAAATGATAGCAGCCTCCGAGACATAAGTTAGAAGGGAAATTCTGCCTACTTTGGGGGAGTCATATTAAAGGGGACTGGAAAAACATTTCATTATCTTACAGGATTTCTTTTGAATTAGATGATCCCGAGGCAAGCGTCCTTGGTTCTGTACCTGTGCTCTGAAAGCTGAAGGGGCACTAAAGGTCTATCTTGCTAGGAGGCTTACCTTTCCTCTATTACCTGTTATACAAAGAAAGGAGCTTCAGACATTTGTATGCATCAGAAATTAGACATTTGAAGTTTCCTGTGTTGAATGGAAGATTGATTTTATTTACGTAAGAGACAGTTATCAAAGAGTGTCAGTCAGTGGCTCCGTGTCCAGCCGGTGACCAGTGACAAGTGCCGCTCCTCAGGGGTCGGTACTGACTAACATCTTTGTCAGAGCCATGGACAGGGGCATTGTAGGCATCCTGGGCCAGTTGACACCGAGCTGAGGGGAGCAGCCAACACGCTGGAGGGAAGGGATGACCCTTCAAGAGGGACCTGGACGGGGTGGAGAGGTGAGCCTGTGCAAAACTTCCTAAGTTCAGCCAGGCCAAATACAAGGTCCCACACTTTGATCAGGGCAATTCCAAGCACAAATCCAGGCTGGGGGGAGAAGGGATTGAGAGCAGCCCTGAGGAGAAGGACTTGGGGGTGTCAGTTAATGAAAAGCTCAACATGAGCCTGACAACATACATCTCTAGCAGGGTGAGGGGGGCATTCTGCATCACTCTGCAGAGACACACACCCCCCCAGTGCTGCCTCCAGCTCTGGGGCCACCAACATCAGAAGGATATGGAGTTGTTGAAGCGGGGCCAGAGGCCATGAGGAACGAGTTGCGGGGGGAAAAGCCTGGAGAAGAGAAGGCTCCAGGGAGACCTTAGAGTCTCTTCCAGTCCCTAAAGGGTCTCCAGGAAAGTTGGGGAGGGACTCTGGATCAGGGAGGAGAGCCCTAGGACGAGGGGGAAGGGTTTGACACTGAAAGAGGGGAGATGGAGCTGAGATCTGGGGAAGAACTTCTCTGGTGTGAGGGTGGTGAGAGCCTGGCCCAGGCTGCCCAGAGAAGCTGTGGCTGCCCCATCCCTGGAGGGGTTCAAGGCCAGGTTGGAGGGGGCTTGGAACTGCCTGGTCTGGTGGGAGGTGTCCCTGCCCAGGGCAGGGGACATGGAACTCGTTGATCTTTTATGTCCCTTCCAACTCTAACCATTCTGTGATTTCCTTGCTAATGCACAAGGGACAATAATCTGGTATGGCCATTAGTTGAACAAAGGCAAGTTAAGATTTTTCAGCTCAGATCTGTTGGTTTCAAACATCATGTATTCTTTATCAGAACCAACACCTGCTAGATAACTGCATTTACTAACTATTTCATCAATCTGGCCCAAAAGACAAATTAACAGGTAAGGCCACAATGGAATTTTTAAGAGTTCAAGCATTTCAACATGTCCATAACTGCTGGGATAACACCAGCGTTTCAGTCTTGCACTAAATTCAAAACTTCACTATAAACGTTAAGAGATACCTTGAGCTTTGTCAACAGGTACCTTGAAGCTCTGTTAACAAGTATGCTATTTAGGCCCACTAACTCACTGGTGACAAAAAAACCCAAACCAAGGCAACAAACCCCAAGAGCTGCTCAGGCACAGTCACTTGAAAAACTAGCTGCAATGACTTCACCACAGCTCACTTTGTGCTTGCTATTACGCAAGAGCCAAACTGGATGGTATGAATAAAAAGAACTTCAGAACTTCTTCACTCCCACTAAATACTTCAGGGAAAAAAAAACCTGTCAACTCAAAATATAACTACTTCAAATTTCTGGATTTCAGTGCTTTAAGCAAATTACTGGTTCCACTTCTGTGATTTAAAGAAAAAAAATATCACATAGACCAAAAGGGACAAATTTCACATTTCTAAGCACTCACAAGTCCTATTTTCTTCCAAAATGCACTCAGGAGACAAAACCCCACTCACTCAAATTTTCCAAGTCATGAAAAAGCAAAGCCTGCTCAAGTATTTCACTGTTGACTTGCAAAATACCTGCAGAGGCAACGTCAGAGCAGGTTCCGCGCTGCTAAGTGTGCGGTGAAGGCTGTTCCTGGGGCTGCTGGGGCTGTTCTCAGCCTGCCTGCTTTTCTCCCAGTACAAAAATAAATAAATATGTAAAACTGGGGTCTGTTTTCATTTTGTGTGGTGGGTACATTTTTTGGAGCGACCCGAAACACATAATCCTAGATTTGGACACGCCATCCCCATTAGCAAACCCACGTAAGGAACGGCGTCAGGGGCTGCTGACAGAGTCCCCCCATCTGATGAGCCCCGACAGCAGGGTCATGGGTCTTGACAGAAACCTCTTTAAAAATGTTGATGTTACACAGGAAAAATTTGTACAAGATGACAATATTACTTCTTCCACCTTCCAGCTCTGTGCTTGCCAGTAAAATAAGCAGAATTTGGGTCACATGCACAGATTTATGGAAACACCAGACTAGCCTTTTAAGACTTAAGCATTTTTCAAATTAAGCAAAGTTTAGAAGATGCAGCCTAGTCCCTGGGGAGCATGGAAGAACAAAACCCACACGGTACATGCACAGTGTACTTGGTAGCTCTCGGATGAAAACTAAGAACTGGAATAAAACTGGTATCGTGGGAGGAACTTTAAGCATCCAGGTTGATAAAGTTGATAAGAGCTAAAACTGCAGACCACAGTTCTGCTGTTCTTCAAAAGGCTAAAGTCAACCTCTTAGATTAAGATAGGTTCAAATTAGCTTGGAGATGAGTATCTCATACCTTTAAATGCTGCAAAAGCAGTTACTGTACCCTTGTGAACTCAGGAGTCAGAAGCTGCAGACCTATGGCCCGCAGCAGCAGCTACGCTTTCCAGGGGTGCAAAACAGCCGGGGGGTGCTCCAGACCACCGCACGCTGGTGAAACACCACCACACTGCTCTGGGAGAAAATCTGTTTACGAGAACAACACTGCCAGAACCACCAGCAGCAGCGAGAGTCAGACTAGCTATAGATTATCTGACCTACGTGTTTTGACACCGCGTCACAGATTCCAAAAGTTTCAGACATTTCGTAAGTTACACTCAATATGCATATAAAGAAGGCTTCAATGCAAAGGCTCTTACCTGCAAAGACAGATGTTTTTTTCTTAACAAGTAGCAGAGGCCAAGCCAATCCTGTGGGCAACCAATTAAAACCAACTTTTAGACTGCAATAAAGAATAAATGGAGGCAAAAATCAATGCAGGCAACACAACAGCAGTAACAGTCCACAAAGAACTGTCTATATAGAAAGTTCAAACCTGTGACCACCACAAGGCACCGAGACATACAACAACCACAAGAGTAAGAGTGCAGTTTTTGATACCTTATCCCTCTATGATTTGTTGGCAAGTTCATTGCACAGTTCTCAAGACATGAATATACCTTCCACAGAGAGTATAAAAAGAACCAGAAAACATTCAAAGACTCTTTCGAGTTCTCCCATCACCAGTAGGTCAACAAACCACAAAGGCAAAGAGCAAGACTGAAGTATTTAAAATCCCTGAATTTTGACAAACCCTTGCTCCATCAATAATGACATTCCTTCCATCAAACGTGCCTCTTCTTACTTGAGCACCACAACATAAGCTGCACCTCAGAAAACCTCCCTGTGCTGCACGTGAAGAGTTCTTCAGGAGTCACAAAGCCTGGTGGAACTTCCCAGGCACCTCTAGGCAGTCAGCTCTACAGAGCACACGGCAGGAGCTCCCCAGCGAGACAGCCTATCTGCAGTTGTAACCCGTCCTCTCATGAGCCACATCCTCATCAAATGCCCGTGTGTTTCATCCACATATAAAAAAACCCAACTTCCTGGGATTGTAACTCAACAGAAGAGCCAAGTATTTTAAATGGCAACAGATGCATTTTGGATTTAAAGAAGGGATGGAAAACCCTTGCTCTTTCGTTTAGCAGACCGTTTCATACTAAAATTGTGATTCTTCAGAAAACTGTCCAGGAAGGAATGACACCGAGAACAACTAACTGCCACCTCACACAACCCAAACATGCCATTTTCAGTTACAAGTGTCATTACCAAAGTGACCTTTGGGAAAAAAGTGCTACCAAACCATCCACAAACTCCCTAGCAGAGGGATTCAAACAGTCCCCGATTGGATTTGCAGATCTTCCAGGACATGAACAGCAGACTTACAAGTGAGAAAGACACAACTATGCTCTTCAGACTCCTGTTAAAGTGGCCAACGCATTCGGGAAAAGACCTTTATTCTCTGTATTAGACCTTTAAGAGAAACAAGCAATCCTCTATTACAACGATGTCAAACAGTAAATTACAAGGCAGGAAAGAATGTGGTCACCTGAAAAAACAGTTTCATGCAGAAACACACCTGCTTTAAGAAGCAGATAAACCTCTCATGCACAAGGAACTTTCCATTTGGAAGAAAATCCCAAATTATTTTATGTGTTTCCACTATAGCAACTGCAGCGTTGCCCCTGTTCCCCTTCACAGCACCCAAACAGGCTGGAGATTCAGTGGAGCAAGACAACACGCTGTGAAGTGAAACAACACGAACAAAAGCAAGGAGCGCTCTCCAGAAAAGGTGCCAAGCTCCACTCTGCCACAGGCACGCTGCCCAGCGGACACCAGCTCCCGTTGCAGCCCCAACTCTCTCAACCTTAGCGAAAACCATCCCCATCGCTCTTGCAGGTGGAGACACCTTCTCCCACCGGCCCGAGCCATTCCCAGCACACTGAGCAGGCAAACATCGCCCGGGACACAGATGCTCCCGCAGGAGGCTGAGACGCCGCCTCCGCGACTGGAGGGGCATCACCCTCCACACACCTATCAGCAAAAAACCACCGCCCGGGCTCGACAGCCCACGGAACCACCTCAGGAGGAGCCCACCGAGGAGCCCGCTGATTGTCCTGCCTGACCCCAACGGGAGGTAAGAAAAACACTAAGAAGAACGGACAAGCTTAAGTGACAAACAGCACAGCCAAGAGGGGTTTTTCCAAACAAACCCCCCCGCAGACTCCTGGCGCGCTGCTGGGACACGCTTCAACACTAGGGTACGTTCAGGTAGGTTGGGGTTTCTATACAGATCTGATTTTTATTAGCGGAGAAGAGCCCTACATTACTGCTGGGCAACCCCACTGGAGGCTGCAGGGCAACCCCGCCGAGCGGCGGCAGCGCCGCAGGCACCAGGGGCCTTTCTCCCCGCAAAGCCTTGGCTCCGCTTCGGC
>VZTM01022417.1:133350-148775 GCA_013400555.1 Jacana jacana
TGGAGCGGGAGCGGGCGGTGGAGCAGGCGTGAGGGCCGGAGGGGGGAGTCATGGCGGGGCTCCCTCTGGTACCACAGCGGTTGCACACAGATACTGTTCCTGCATCCATTTTCAATAAAAAAACCCAAACCTGCCTGATTTGTTGCAAGAAACACGTGAAAATAAATGATCGTCTCATGTTGCAAAGACCTTTCCGGTGACCTGGGCTCAGCAAGTCACAGAATCTCAGGGACTGGAAGGGACCTTGAAAGCTCCTCCAGTCCAATCCCCTGCCGGAGCAGGAACACCCAGAGCAGGTCACACAGGAACGCCTCCAGGCTGGTTTGGGATGTCTCCAGAGAAGGAGACTCCACCACCTCCCTGGGCAGCCCCTGCCAGTGCTCCCTCACTCTCTCTGTGAAGTACAATTGAGTACAAAATCTAAAAGCAGGGCACAGAGGGAGAAGATAAACAAGGATGGGCTGTTTATTGGGAGGGGGTGAGAGTGGTAGAGGAGGAGAGTTTGGGAAAAGAAAGGTGATAAATGAAGGGTGGCATGTGGGTAGTTGAGGCAGCCCATCGCACTGGGACATGCCCACCACAGCGCCTGGCCCTGTTGAAAAACAGCCAGGTTAGCTGAATAGGACAAGGGGCAATGAGTGCGAGCTGGAACACAGAAGGTTCCACTAAATATGAGGAAAAACATCTTCAGGGTGAGGGGGAGGGAACCCTAGCAGGGGCTGCCCAGGGAGGTGGTGGAGTCTCCTTCTCTGGAGACATTCCAAACCCGCCTGGAGGCGTTCCTGTGTGACCTGCTCTGGGTGTTCCTGCTCCAGCAGGGGTTTGGACTGGGTGATCTTTCAAGGTCCCTTCCCATCCCTGAGATTCTGTGATTCTGTGAAAACTAAGACCTTCCAGGTTCTGTGCGACATCATCAGTCATGATCAGTCACCGTGTTACTTTTTGAAGTGATGTCTGGTGGAGAGACTTGTGACATTTACTGTGTGGAACCAGCAAAAAAACAGGCCCAAACTAGATACGCTCAGTAGGCCTCGACAGCGTCTGTGCTGAGAAGGCACACTGAAGAGCAAGTCCTGATGCCCTGGAGCTGCTGCAGACCCGCACGTCTCCTGGCACCTCAAGCATTCTGGTCGGTGGTGCAGCTCGGCTGGAGCAGTCTGGAACAAGTGCCCATGACACAGATTTACCCCCACAGGTCTTCCATCCACACCCACATTTTCATGGGGAGAAAACATATAGTTCAATCAAGATTAACAGACACAGATTTGTTAGTAGAGTGGACGGGAGGGAACAAAACCCAGCACTAGTACTAGCAGCACGCCAAGCTTGTCCACTTTGAAAACTGGCATTTGCTTTCTTCCAGTCCAGGACCTTATCCTGAAATTTAATCAAAACCATCTTTAGTAGAGATCTCTTCGGCCAGCTTTCTGGGACTCAGCTTTGGCAAACTACCATTTCAAAGCACAGGGCATATGTGTTGGCAGAAACAACGTGACTGAAAACAGCTGAACCATGACTAAAGTCACACCAGAGAACAGCAGAGTCAGGCAGATAAAAGACTAAAGACAAGAGTCAGCATTTTGCTGGGAGCAAAAGTGTTTATGTTAATTTATCATTTAAAAAAATCCCCAATAAGTTTATGGCTGGCCGTACAACACTCAAGTCTGTTAGCTGGTGCTTTTCCTCTCTGTCTCCCCAAGTCCAGAACAGGTAACTGTCCAATTCTGCATTATTCTTCCTCAAGAAATACGCAATAATTTTTGTAGTTGGGTTAGAGTCTGAGGGAGCTGGGGGTGTTCAGCCCGGAGGAGGCTGAGGGGAGACCTTCTCGCTCTCTCCAGCTCCCTGAAAGGAGGGTGTAGCCAGGGGGAGGCCGGTCTCTTCTCCCAAGTCACAGGTGATGGGACAAGGGAAAGGCCTCCAGTTGCATCAGGGGAGGTTCAGATTGGAGATCAGGGAAAACATGTACACAGAAAGGGAGGCCTTGGAAAGGGCTGCCCAGGGGAGGGGCTGAGGCACCATCCCTAGAGGTATTTAAAAGATGGGTTGACATAGGGCTTAGTAACATGGGTAAGTGATGGGTTTTTATAGTTTAGGGATGTTTTTTCATCAGAGTTAGGCTGACGGTTGGACTAGATGATCTTAAGATCCCCCCCAACCTGGACAATTCTACCATTACACGATATGCTCTATCAGTGTTTCATAAGCACTAAAATCCATCAAGTAAAATATTTCGCTCCCCTATGTATTACCTAACCATCGTGCACTACTGGAAGTTTATTTTAGTCCTAACTTGTCACATTGGCTCAATTCTTATGATATTTGCAAAATGGTGACACTAAGTCCTCGCCTTCCTGGTATTCTCACTTGTATTACTGAGTTAATGCCCTGCAGATGGCTCCGACTGATCACCAAAAAAAACTCCCCACAAAGCCCCACAGCTCCCTCACTGGAGTTACTGGCAGTTCCACTTGTTTATCTTCTCCCAAAGAAGTTGGTTTCCCCACACGAAAAGCATTAACTGCATCCAGTGGTGTGTAACTAGACATTCAGCCCTGGAACTACTTTCTGTCACGGGGAGAAGTATCTCCACTGTAAGGTTTTCCTCATCTTGTCCTATAAGCATTTTCAAACGTTTGCCAATGTATGAATTAGTTTTTACGTGTAGGACTGATATTTTAAATGTTAGCACATAAGTGTTGAGGATCTTCAGGATTTAGGTCTCTTTTCTCAATCACGATTTAAGCTATTTGAGTTTAAAAAAAGGGTAGCTCAGACGAGGCACTGAGTTTGAGCAGAGTGACTTCTCTAAAGTCTGATGTCAACTTGATGACAGAAGGAGCTTCCACCAGCGCTCACACAAAACTTTATCTTCCTCTGTTCTCTAACAAAAGGCTCAATTCAGCAGCTAGGCAAGCGTGCTGCGTGGTTCAGGTGCATCTGAAAAGACTGAAAGTAGACGAGTTTAAGTCTTACCTATATTTTTGTACCATCCATGAAACACAAAGAACAATTTCATCAACATACAGTTCTAACACACGCTGGGACAGTGTCATCACATGCTTAATCCAGAGAACAAATAGGGCCCAAGCATAAAACACACACCACCTCTCAAATGTATTGGTACACAGGGTAGTTTTCAGAACGTTGTGATGAAATATAAGGTGCCAGCTCTACGATATTTAATGTGCTAAAGCTAATAACTTCAAAAAGAACAGCTGAGGATTAGCTTTGTGTTACAAACAACCAAATCTGTCCTTGGTTTCAAAAACCAGAACAAGCTTCTGTAACAATCCACCTCCTGAGACCTAGTTTCAGCTTTTACACTGCGCGGTTCATCCTCAGAGAAGGTATCACTCAGAAGAGAAGACATACAGAGGGCATATTCAATTCAGCAGCTAATACAGCATCCATCATCCAACACACTCATCTGAGAGCTCTCTGCTTTTGCAACTGATACAAAGGCACTTTGTAATACGGGGTTAAGTTTCCTACTGGAAAGATCAACAAAGGTAAAACAGGAGAAACACTGATATGAGTAAGTCTCATCAAACCCTTTTCAAGGGACATTTCCCCCAGCATTTGCAGGGAACGGCTTCCCATGTAAGTCTCCAGTCAGACCAAAGAAGAGTCTGTCACCCAGAGAAAACTCCAGGCACTGAAGTTCTCCTCTCCAGACAAAATATACAGGCTCAACTGGGGCTCCTGAAGTGACAGAAGCCAACGGCCCATAGACAAACTCTGAGAAACAGCAAAGAACCCCACCAGGGGAGAAAAAAAAACACAACAAGCCAACAAAACCCCCAGACTGCATGAAGCCATTGCACTTCATCTGCTCTCCCCACCACCACCACTCATGCTCCAACCAAACTGATTCTGCACTGCAGCTGACATTCTGCCTATTCCCCTGCCCCATCACTCAAGTTTTCTTGCCTTCCTTAGGAACAAATTGCATGGAAAAACAGGGTGGAAGGGAAAGCAAAGTGCATCATCACTGTATCAGAAACTGTCACATAGATGGGAGTTTGGGATTCATGTACATTGGTCTGTACAAGCATCACCTCTCCAAAGAAAAAATAAAAAGATAAAAGCAAGGAAAAAGCCAAAAATACAGTTTCAGAAGAAAAAAAATTGTTCTTAACTGCAAGTACAACTTCAGTGCGAAGGCACATAGCGACACCGAGGCATCCTCTTCCCTTTTCCTCTGAAGTGCCACGCCTCCTCCTGTCCCAGTTTCCCTCAGTTCCAGGCAGGCGAGTGGCACAAAGCCAGCTGCTGGTGCAGGACACCCACAGCAGCCACAGGGCACGGTCCACAACAGTCTCTCACCAGGACTCCACCAGCCCAGGAGTAACACACTCATTTCCTCCTCTTAGTAGAATATACATTGCCAAATAAATTACATTTTTACATAACTTTCTGTGCATCGATATAAATGCAACGGGCGTTACATCACTCTGCTTCTGTCCAGGACAACGACTAGTTTTGGCTTTTTGGTTTCTTTGTGATCAGAAAGGGTAGTTCTCCAGTCAAACTGCAAGTGTCAAAACCCAGAAGTGCTGCATAACTTGTTCGGGAATGTACAGGAAATGCATTTGAATCCACACCCACATCTAGTCCATGGATCGCGGTGTTCTCTCAGTGCTGAGTCCATTTAATGCTTTTGAGGTCAATTCCATCCTGCACCATTTCCCAGAGGGGGCTATAAAGAAAGGAGACAAGTAAGGGTGATCTAAAGCACACAAGACAACAATAACCAGACAGACAATTCCATCAACTACACAAGAAACCAGGAGACACCTATCGATCCATCTTCCCCTCCTGGAGGGACCGTCAGAGGATCAGTCCCCAACTGTGTCCTCAGCCCAAAACAAGAGAGGCGAGAGGGCAGAAGCTCCACTCACTTCCTGCTCCCGCTTTGGGCATGAAGGACTCCTGTCTCTTAGAGACCAAGCCCTCTCATTTGACACTTTCCAGGTGAGTTAGGAGTCTTACTTTCACCAAAATAGAAGAACTTCTCCATGCACAAACTGAGTAATCCCATCTCTGGCTTAGAAACTTTTGGTGCTGCCCTACTTGTATTCTTTCCCTGAGAAAGGGAGGATCTGGGAGCAGGTTTATCATCAGGTTTGTTTCCTTTAAAATTTGTCACTACTGTTAAGATCAGGTCCACTACTCACTCTGGAACACTGCTCACTGTGACATGCAGAGACACCACCACATGTTTGAAGCTAACAGTTGCTCTCAACTACATCCAACTCTTCAGATTATTATGGGACGTAAGAAGTCTTTCTGCATAGTAAGAACATAGCCCACCTCATTTCCCTCAGCCTCTTAACATGCTGTATGCACTTCTGCACTGTATAATCCACTTCTTCTTCTGTAGTGAAACGGCCAATGCCAAACCTAAACCAGAAGAAAGCCACTGAGGATTAGAATAACGTGCGTATGAAGGGACAGCACAAATCCATCACCTGCTTTCCACAGAAAGGGTAAATATTTGGAAGCATTAGGGAAGACCCTTCCACACACCTGATAGACGAGTGAGCCAAGTCTTCGTCTGTTCCGATGGCCCGCAAAACATAGGAAGGCTCCAGAGAGGCTGACGTGCAAGCACTGGGGAAAGGGAAGGCAGGCAGGTTTCAGACTTTGGTTCCTGCGCAGACGCCCCACTGAAGCAACACCTCACTGATTTCCTCCAACAGAGAGGGGTCACTTACGGACATTTAATATCGCTATGATTCTTTACAACCTCTATCAGCTCCCCCAGCCTCTTAGAAACCAGAGAATACAAACAAGAAGAGTGGCGTTTCTGCTGCTGAAGAACAAGAATGGAAGGGGCAGTCATTAGAGGAGGCTGAGGTAATAAACAGGAGCACGAGGCAAGAAGAGGTAATGCAGTGAGAACAAACAGATTGTCAAACTGAGTGTCCTGGTTTGAGGTAAAACAAACCAATTTTCTGTTCAGTAGTTTTACTTTTTTAGCTGGGCCTCTTTCTAACTGACTAAAGTCTGAAATGAACAGCACGTTGTTCAGAGACTTTTACTCTCACAGTGATCAGACCTGATCACACCAAGGGATGGTGCAGAGAGGCCCTTGCTTATATTTATTGCTAGAACAGCCAAGGGCAGGGAATTTTGTCAGGTGACCCAAACCTGACCAACTGGGGTATTCCATCCCATCCCCATCCTGCTCAGTGTAAAAGCTGAGGGATCAAAGGGTCANACAGCGGGCATGGAGGCTAAAAGGTACCTCAAGTGAAGGCCACAGAAAAGAGATACAAAGGAACCAAGACAGAACTAACCAGAGAAGGTGACATACCGACAGGAACACTGAAAAAGAAATAAATTACGTACAAGCTGCTGGTCGAGAGCAGAACTAAACAATGAAAACCAGCACACAGGGATCCAGAGCAAGGTGATCTAGTTAGAGTGGTCAGGAGAGCAGTTCCACCTCGAAGCAGTAGGCAAAACTGGTTACACACACTCGGTTTTTACAGGCAGCAACACGCAGCCCCAGCGGCAGAGAACAGAGCAGGGCCTCAAGAGACTTCCAAATTACAGAAGCGTTCGGTGTAAGAGACAGACGTATGGAGACTTGTTCTTCCTGGTCATAGAGCCAACATACTTCTAACTGAGACCTGCTGAGTGCTTTGTTCTCAAAGGTGGAGAAGGGAGGGCACCTTCACACTCCATCATCTTCACCACAAGCAGCAAGTTAGTCTCAGTAACAGAAACGTTACTGCTCACTGCTTAGAGTCAGCAGAGCTCCACAAAAGCATACTCAATTTTCGTTCTGCTTTTGCATTAAACACAGGCACTACAAACTCACTTAATTCAGATTTTTAAAATGTGAAGTCCAGCCTTGCTAGATTTGAGTTACAACCTGCCACTAGTGCGAAACCCTGCTGAAGGAGAGACGCTGCTCAGATGCTGGTAGCACACAGAATGAAAGCACCACAGCAAGTAAAGGTCGAGGCTACTCAGATTGCAGGTAAGCAGTCTGCAAGGCTGGCAGGTAGGAATTTCCAAGTTCCTTTTTCTAGTTTTGTGGGTTTGTTTCTTTGGGGTTTTTTTCTTTCCAGATGAGTAAATCTGACCTTCATTTGAAACGTGCCTCTTCTGAGAAACATCACCTCAGAGCGCACCGAGTGCAGGCTGAGTCACTAACTGAACACACAAACGTGGAGCACTGAAGAGACCACTCCCTAGCTTGTTCCTCCCAACACCAGCTGTTACTTTCTCTCCAAAATATACTGCTATCCTTCCCACACGTTCCACCTACCTTCCTGAAGACAGAGCCACATCTTTCAGAGCCATCAGAAGACTTTCCCCTTCCACATACGCAAAAGATAAATTGATGCATCCTACATAGAAAAAAATGAAAGAGGGAAAAACCCACATGCCATCAACTGACCCCTAGGGCAGATCCCACCCCCAGGGCAGCGTCTGCCCAGTGTGGAGCCAAATGGCCATTCCATTATGGCCACTAACACTGAGGAGCCAGCCAGTCCTTACGGGCTGGGGATTTTGCTAATGTTACCTGGATAGTGATGTTCTCTATCTCCATTCATAACCACGTCAGGAACTTCACTCATTATTTTTGTAACCAGTCGCTCTGCCAGCTGCGAGATTCGCTTATGATCATACTGGCAAAGAAACCAGAAGAGAGACCAAAATAATCAACCCTGTACAGTCTGACCTGACTGGAACTGTTTTGTGTCACCAGCCGTGAGGCTGAAGGGGCTGAGTTTGGCTAGACTAGGGAAAGGACACATCCCAGACTGAAGGAGAAACTGTCAAACTCTGCCTACTCTAGGCACTCTTTTAAAAGAGAATTGCCAGTTTGGCTCTAGCTAGCTCAGCCTTCAAAATATTCCAAACCATACAGAAGGATCTAAATAGACAACCTGCCAAATCGGTTTTCATAAAAGCACTGAGTTCTTTGTGTTTGAAGACAAGCTGGATAATACACAAGAGGACACATCCTGGAACAGAAGAAAGGGCATCTGTCATGTGTAAGTGCCCCTCATCTCTCTAGGAGCTCTCAAACTGTACTAAAGACAAAGGTTTGCAAATTACCATGGAGTTAGCTTTAACAACACGTAACCCGAAAGAGACCTGCCCACGTGTAGTGTCTCACTCTGGACTAAAACTGAGGAGACTTACATTCAAAAGCAGTAAGGTTTGGTATCAGCCCCCATGCACAGAAACAGCCAGACGCACACGTGCCAGTCACACTCGTTTAGGTCTGAAAGGGCGTCAGCAGGAAGAGCTCGCTCGAGTATCGCTCGGTTTGGAAATGCCCAAACTCTGCCCGGCAAGGACGAGAGTGCCCATCTGGGGCTCGTGCAGAAGTCAGGCTCTAGAGGCTCTCCAGCCTGAAACAAGGCTCCCCCAGCCACCCAGCTCAGATGGTGGATCTCTCCCCATCTCCCAGCAAGAAGCTTGATCCTCTGTGTACAGATACCTGGCTTATGCCCTGAACTCTACTAATGGATTTTCACCGTCCAGCTGTAAGGAATGCATGGGTGCCCACCAAGAGATAGAGCAGCACACCGGGGCTGGGACACCAGAACTAGCAAATAAACCTTGCAAGCCAAGAAAGAAAACATAATTCTTGGTTGCAAACCTGCAGTAAACTTGAACTTATACAACCTTAACACATATGATCATTTACTAGGAAGTCTTACTTTGTCCAATACACATTACATAAACATGATTTATTCCATTTCGGAGATGCTGCAAATACATGTCTGCAGAATGGAGAGATGAGCACAAGCACCTAAAGCTGTATTTCACCAAAACTGCAAGCCTGTCCTAGAAAACCAAAATTCAAACCACTTCAAGAAAAAAAAAAAGAGACCTGAGAAGGCTGAAAATCAGCTTCCAGTTACCTAAAAACATCTTTGAAGATCTCAAAACATTTACTTAATGTTGTAACAGGAGAATCAAATTTCACTGGAGCACATGGACACAAAAAGACCGAAGGAATCCCAGACCTAACTGGCTCTGTTATATTATAGTCTGGAATCCAGGACAAATACCTTCTCCCACATACCTCCATCTCCTGCTGGGCCACCTCACACGCTGCCCCCAGGCCCACCGCTAAGGGAGTGGGCACCGTCCCAGAGCGCAGCCCTCTCTCCTGGCCTCCCCCGCTTTGCAGGGGCTCCAGCCTGACGCGGGGTCGACGGCGAACGTAAATAGCACCAACCCCTTGAAAACAAGGAAAGCTGTTTCAGTATACACCCACAGTTCTGAAACCACGAAAAAGGGCTCAGGGGATTGGAAACGTTCCTTATTTCCACAGCAAACACGTATTTGGACACTTCACTGGAGAAAAACACAGTGAGCACACACAGAAGCACAGTATTTTCTAGGAAATGGCATTTGTTCCCACCGCACATACTCCTCTTCACTCAGGCTCCCAGACCTTCAGCCACCTAAGGACACAGGGCTTCCCTTAATTCTCACAATGTCAGTGCACAGCTGAAGTTAATCCCTTTGCACCAAAGTTTTTATGTGCAGACATTTCATTGACATTCCCTTACTGACTTCCAGTTGCAAACTCCAGAACTCCTTTCCCTGGATTACCAGGCTAGCACCAGTCCCAGGACTCCTCTCCTTCCCTTCTTCTCAACAGTGAGACTCACTCATGGCAATTTCGAACAGAGGGATGAGATGAGCCAGTTTTGACAGCCAGTCAGTTTCCCTCTCTGGTCTCCTCACCCAGAACCTTGGTTTCCATGTCTTCATCTGCCTTGGCATAGCTAACGAGTGCTGTCACCACGGGAGGAATGGCTGCATCTTCTGGTCATAAGCTGTGAAAAATTATGGCTATGACCTGCCTAGAGTTACTGGATGAAAACTGAGTCCTTGTCCAGAGATATGTCTCAGGAGAGCTCATACAGAAAAAGAGGACACATTGAAAAGAGCAATCTTGCCTTTTGTTTCTGAATAGCACATAGAATACAGCAAACCTCATCCCTGCCCTTCTACCAGCTGAACAGACCTTGAGAGCTGAACTCCCAAACAGTACGCACGCATGCCATTCGGGAGTCAACTGGAAACCCACAGCCAGATTTTAACCCCCATTCAGCAAAGATGTACAAATGGGGTTGGGATTCCAGTTACCTTGTGAGCTCCTCATTGCAAGTTACACTTGGGTCTAAGCTTTGCCCTATAACCCAGTACCATAACCCAGTTTCACCCGTTTCAGCATCAGTGCTGCTTCACAGCAAGCAGATGACTCCCGAAAAGCCACTCCTCCTAATGATGCCACCATTCTAACATACTGTTTCTCCCCTCAGTGAAGCCATGTCACAGCCCACCAGGACTGGAGATCCACTCACTGCAGCTCTGAATCTGGCAGCAGTGCCGGAACTTCTCCAAAGTCAGTCCGATACCAGCCCTAGAATAGTTCTCTGCATTGTCAGTAACCGTCACTATGACAGACAGGTTTGACTTAACTACATTAAGACAGGCATGGGAATAACAATTCTCCAGAAAAGCACTTCAGTAGGTACCTTTGGGACCATAAATTTTATGGCCACTGATGCTCATTAGATCAATTTTCATGTCATTGACATCCATAGGAATTTTACCAATCGCTTGTGCAGCGTCGGTGTGGAAGAACACCTTGTGCGCGCGGCAAAGCTCCCCTGTAATAAAAACACAAGAGCAAAAACCCCCACATTAGCTCATCTCCTGGTTACGATTCCAAAATGACTCCCAGAACAGATCTAAAGCATCAGTTCACAGCAGGGACCAGTTCCGAGGGGACAAAGGAAGAAGTGGGTGCTGTCACGTTCCTTGCACAGACAAGTGTCCAAAGCTGGTTGGAGCTTCTCCAGGCGATGCCCAGGTGGGCACAGGTTTAGGCAGGTAGGACTACAGGGTCTTTTTCCAGCTGAGAAGTTAACAAGTCCTCTGCTGTTAGGAAGTCAGATCCTTTCCAAACCCACACGTACCAAGTTTAAACACAAAGGGCTACACAGGACATCCAAGTTTACCCACAGGGAAGACCCCAGAGAGATCACTTTTTTTTCTCTTTATTTATTCTTTTTCTTCTCCACACCAGCCCACTGCAAGCCAGCCTTACTCTCCAGTTCACATTTGCCAAGTGTTTTTATACCATTCCCTCTATTTGCAATAATGAGCTTCACAAATATTCTCACAACTGTCAGTAGTCCTTGCACAGGCTAATTGCTCCCACCTGAAGCCTCTAATCAAAGTGGGGAAGGCAAGAGCTGAAATACACTAGGAAACAAAATAATGTATAGCTCATGGGCAGTGACCTTAAATATTATTTATTCTTTTCATCAAAAAACTCACAACTCCTCTTCCACAGCATCCATTCCTAGCACGGCTGTACCCCAGACCTCTCCTTTGCACAGCAACTCAGCATTACCTTTCACAGGAGAAGCTGTCTCCCTATAGTTCAGCAAGAACAGCATCCCTAACCCCTGCTGATAGCAGGCCTTGAGCCCCATGCTAACAGAGCCTTCCTTAACTCTGCAAGGCCTCAGCCCTGCCCCATCAAACCTGTTCTCAAGGTCACTGTGGGAACCAGAGCTTGGTACTGTGCTCTGGCATGTAAGCGTGAGACAACAGAAACAGACTGGACCACACAGGCACAGGAGGAAAATAAAGTCCTCAGGCATATAATCACCCCACAGATGGCCAGTTATTTGTCAATGAAGAAATGTAACCTTGAAGAGACTTTGGGAAACACTGCTTTGAGCATAATAAGCAAAGAAAAATGCAGCAGATAAGAGGAAAATCTGCTGCACAATAGGAGGAGTTGCCTGCTGCAGCCTGGGAGAACAATGCCCTCCAGAACCATGCAGCATAAGCTCCAGGGCAGAGGCCAAAGCCTAAAGATTGTCCAAGAACTCAAACATGTTATGAAAGGACACATTAGATATGAAGGGAGCAGGCAAAGTGTTTTCTCGCTGTCAGGGGAAACCACCGTGGGAGCTGCATATGCAGGTCACCCACTCACCCTGCTTCTCCAGCTCTGCCTTCACCTTCGGGGTCCCTGTCCCGCCACCTGCCTGCTCAAAGCCTCAAACCAATCTCTCATGACTGTATATGCAACACTGGGGGTAAGGGGTGTCTAAGTGTGATGCTCACCGTCCCTTCCCACTCCAAATTCTGCATATTTCTCCTCTTAAAACACTATGAGTGCCCCCAAAACTGTTACAGTATCTAAACTCCATCTGGCCAGTTATTCTGTGCGATTTTTTCATCTATCATACAATTTGGAATGGGGGTAGAACCACTGCAGCTGACCCGTAGTACAAGGCTGTAACTGCTGAGATATTCCCTGTAAAAGCACCAAATTTCATCCTCACTTCCCTTTTGAAATAAGTTTTCTTTTGCAAAAGCGTTATTTATTCCTTAACTACACCACACCTGATGTCTTGCATCAGTAGCAGCTGGGCATGAAAGCACTCGGTCACACGAAGCAGAAGTGACATCAGCTGCCCCTGCAGCCCCGCTGTACTCACCAATGTCGCCGATCGGCTGCTTTACTCCTATTTCGTTATTCACGGTCATTACAGAGACCAAAGTCGTATCTGGCTGGAAGGCAGCCTCCAACTCCTGGTGAAATATTCAAACAGACAGCAGCTGTGACTAACAGCAGATCCCATTGCCTACCTTCAACCTGCTAGCGAATCTGAACCAGCAGCAGCTCCTTAACTGGCCTGTTCCCAGCAAACCCCTTGGGTTCTGGCAAACAGTCCTGGTGAGGACACCAATTCACGTGAACACGAAATTCCTGCAGGAAGAGGAGCGTGGTCAGTAGCGTTTCTGTGTATCCTGACCCTGGTGTGCACACACCACCTGCCTTGATGACGTTAATTCAGTCCAGGCTTTTGCTGTGTCTCAGACATTCCTCTGAGCTATTTTCTTGAAGGCATTCACCGCCCACGGAACCGCTGAAGCCACATCCAGACAGGGCGAGGTTGCCTGAAAAGGAACTGCACTGCATACAAGAAAGCATGGTGCAAAGGACTCGGAGAACATGACTAATGCCTCTGCACCTGTGGGAGTGATCCTCCACCCCACCTCAGGCACACAACCTCTCTCCAATTCAGATGATGGGGCCAGAAGTAAAACTGATGCTCTCCTGTATTACAGGACACAAGCGATGAAATAAGCAGATACAGGTTCTAAATACCAGGACTGCAGCCAGCACAGCCAGGGGGTCAGTCCATGGAGAGCAATCAGAAGGGAGCATTGGAATCACTGTGTCTGATGCCTTGAGTAGCTCAGGTCATGAAATTTCACCACTAACTGCTGTATCAAAGCCAGCTCCATCCCCACCAGGGACGGGCTCTCTACGGGGCACGCGAGAGCTCCATCTACATGGGAAGGAACGACAGGCTGTGGGATTAGAGACTGATGATTTGTTTGATAAGGAGTCTAGAGCACCACAAGACCAGAAAATCCTTCTCTGACTGAGGGAGGTTTGGCTGTGACTCTCATGCTACCTCGAGGTATTTATCATCCTTTCCTCTTTATCGTCAAGAGCACACAAGGTCCTCGTGAAGCAAGAACCTCTTCTGTTTTCTCTTTCTTTCTGTCAGTAAACAACTTACCTTCAAATCTATGAGCCCATTTTTTTTAACAGGTAGATACGTGACCCGAAAACCTTCTGCCTCCAAGGAGCGGCAAGAATCCAACACGCACTTGTGCTCTGTCTGTGTAGTAATGATATGCTTCTTTCTGGATTTATAGAACCTTGCAACACCCTGTCAGGCACAATCCAGGAACAAAGAAACTTGCTGTTAGACCACTGAAGAAAGCAAGCTTTGCACAAAGTGATCAGAAACAAGAAATCACAATTTACAGCTGTAAAGTCATTTGGATCTTCCCTGTTTGCCCCAAAGTCATGAACTGAAACAAGGTAATTCACACTACACACTCCCAACAGCACCCACTTATCAAAGCAGCTCACTTTCAAAAAGCCTATGAAAACGTTAACTGATGTAAGTTCTAGACACTATTAACAGAAATAGTTCTTAAAAAACATCTGCAGTGGAGTCGTATTCAAAGGGAAGCTGGAATAAGCACACACTGTAAGTTAAAACGTTGTCTGAGCCGGAGAAGAGGCTGCAATCAGCATCGCCACCGTCTGCCATGAAGATGTGAGTCATGAAAGCAGGACTGCATTTGGTGCAGACAAGATGAACCTTGGCTATTATACTCTGTCCTCAAAACCATCTCCTGGGCACCAGAACAGCCCAGTATCTTCTCCACGTGTGTAGCAGAACGCCACACGGGGTAAACCCAGGAAGGCAGGTATTTGCTAAGCCAACACATTAACAGTGAAACCGCGAAAGGATGCGTACGGCTCTTAAAAACGTAACTCTGATGTAATAAGTAACTCCCAGTATAACCCTGTTACCTTAATTGCCATGTTATTTGATTCTGTTGCACCGCTGGTGAATATAATTTCCCTTGAATCAGCCCCTATTAAATCTGCAACTTGCTGTTTAAAAGAAACACAGATTTGATTTGTTAAGATAAAATACAATGAATGCAGCACAGCAAAACACGTGCAAACTGCTTTCAGGAATACCCCCTGAACCTCAGAAGGGTTACAGCTTGCATCTAACAAAGCTATGGAGCAGGTACAACAGTCTAACTATCTGCATTAACACAAAACACATGAAGGACTCGTGTCCGGCAGCAGCGGTGGTTCCGAGCTCCAGCCTCCCATAGAAGAGCAGTCGGGTCAAGGGGGCAAAAACCCAGCACATATTACTTTAAATAAACAAAAAGACCAAGGCCCACAGCTAAGATTAAGGGAAGAATAAAATATGAAGTTAGCCCAATTACTGCAGCAGCACACCCGTGACCTCAGGAACCAAAAATCCCGAGGCACCTTCGCCCAAAGTATTGGTTTCTGCTGTTTCCGTTGCTCCAACTGCACTACTTTTTTCCTGCAATAAATCTGCTAACGTACAGCAAAGCAAAGAGGAAGCTGCTGAGTTCAGCCCGCAGAGAGTTAACTAACTACAACAGTTTTATCACTGCTTTTGGTTTTCTTTTGGCACCGAGTGTCCTCACCAGCAGGAAAGCCACCACCAGGACTGCAGCAGGGAAGACTCACCTGCCTGGCCCTCTCCACGGCGGCCTCGCTCTCCCAGCCGTAGGCGTGGGTCCTGGAGTGGGGGTTGCCATAGTAGGCTGTCAGGTAGGGGAGCATGCTGTCCAGGACCCTGGGATCCTGCGGGACACAAACCACCAGGCCTTAGAGAAACAGAGGAGGAAAACCATCTCTGATCTCTCTACACCCCCCAGCTTTAGCAGCACTTCTGCTGCACTGCCAGTTTGGCTCAGGACAGATCACAGAGTCATAGAATCGTTCTGGGTGGCAGAGACCCTTGGGATCATGGAGTCCAACCATC
>VZTM01022417.1:150342-182897 GCA_013400555.1 Jacana jacana
GTCGGGCGCTGCGGAGCAGAGTGAAGTCCCGGAGCTGGTCCCGGAGACCCAGCGGCGCCGGCAGGGGCTCGCTGGGGGCGGGACAGGGCCGGCGTCAAGGCCCCGGCGTTCCCTGCCCGCCTGTCCCTGCCCGGCGGGCGGGGGAACTCCTCTGGGCGCCTTGCGGAGTCTATGGCGCCGAACCGTGCAGGCCTGCCCTCTAGCCCACAGAAGCGTGTTGGAACAAGCAGTACATTCAGGTGGGGTTTTGCGCTTTCTCTTGTAGATGCCTGTGACCGTGGGCCCGTACGGGCAATCGCAGCCCAGCTGCTTCGACAGAGTGAAGATGGGTTTCATGATGGGCTTTGCAGTGGGCATGGCTGCAGGAGCACTCTTCGGCACGTTTTCCTGCCTCAGGTACGCCGAGGGACTGCGCTGTGCAGAGACTGACAGAGCAATAGCCAGAGAGAAATGCTCCTACTCTGGCTCTGGGACCGGAGGGGCAGGGCTGGTCCGGGCTCCTCTCGGTGGTGAAACGTCGCCAGTGGCTCTGAATGAGCCACAGTTCCCCAGTCTGCTGCTGGCCCCAGCCTGAAATGGGCAAAGCTGGCAATGGTGGGCATCGCCTCTGGGCTGCGGGTTCACAGACCTTTTCTTGCCACGCAAAGGGGGGGGTTGGGGAAGGCAAGGCTGTGGAAAGTCTGCTGCGGGAGGAGCTAGGAGAACCGTCTGTGCAGATACATGTACAGCTCCCTCCTTGCTCTGATCCTTCCCAGAGTACTCTGTGAGCTCCTGGGGGTCTGCATCGTGGTTGGTTTGGGTGTCCCGTCCCCCTGCACAGAGGCAGTGACTGTACTGACCCCAGGTCTTGATCGTGAGTGTAGGCAGAGCCGTAGCTGGCACTGCCACCATTCCTGTGTGAACACCACAGGGACAGTATGCCACGTTCCCTCAGCACGTGGGCATGGAAACAGCGCTGGCTGCTCCCAGGTTAGCTCCTGCCCTGCATACCCTGGTTTTGGCACGTGTCCTCCCTGAAGAGGACTTACTGAAACGAGCTCTTCATTATTTTGCAGAACTCCTTCTGCCAGAGGTTTTTAATCTGCGATTGAACACAGTTATTTGGTAGTGAGCCAGGTAGTTATTTGGTAGAGAGGAGGAAAAAGCACAAAGTCTAATCTGATAAAGTTTAAAAAGTTTTCTGGTCTCTCTCTGATGATAGAATGGTTCAGGTTGGAAGGGACCTCACAGATTATCCAGTGCCACCCCCTGCCCTGGGCAGGGACACCTCCCACCACACCAGGTTGTTCCAAGCCCCCTCCAGCCTGGCCTTGAACCCCTCCAGGGACGGGGCAGATCCTGGAGAGCGTCTGTGAGTGGTGCAGGCAAACAGGAACTGATGGTATTTAGGAGCAGCAGTGACAGTGGCTCTGTCATTCTTGGCTGACACTGCTGCGTTACTCGCTGTACCGTTTTTGAGGGAAAACCTCCATGTTTTAAAAGTCAAGTGCGTGAAATTCCCCAGACCCCACAGTCGCTGCAGCACTCAAAAGCCAAGTATTACAGGAGTGTCCTGAGAAAGAGCAATTCTTTTTGCTTTGATCTGAGCTCAAGTAAGTGAGAGCTGGAGAACAGAAGCGCCTCTGGACACTTGCAGGCCTTCCAGGTCTCTGCCATGTTAAAGACACGGTGTTGGTGGTAAATTGGTAGTCTACAGCTGTAAGTTGGTGGCATTAAATTAGTGCTCCTGCAGCCAATGGGATGGTAATTCAACAGCTCAGACCCTTCTTGTTGTCGGGCGAGTCAGATGCTTGGACAGCACAAATTTCCACCCCCACCCCCTCTGAAATTGAAGGCATTTTGGGGCACTACCAGGTGAAGCTGTTCCTGTGGGCGGTGATGGTGGTGGGGTCACAGTGTCTGCTGGCTCCGCTGCAGGAACTCGTGTGTGTGCACGTGGGTCACTCCACTGCTCCAAGGGAAGTGCTCCGTGATCGTTGGCAGTAGCTCAGTTGGGGCTTGGCACCCCACCTCTTGGCAGAGCTGTGACTTTAAATTGAGGCCGAAGAGTGTTTGCTTTGGGCGCTGGGGCAGCCGCCAGCGGGTTGATCAGATGGTTTCTGCTGCACCTTTCTGTAATCCCTGTGCTTTTCTTCATCTCAGGATCGGCATGAGAGGACGAGAGCTGATGGGTGGCGTTGGCAAAACGATGATGCAGAGCGGTGGGACGTTTGGGACATTCATGGCTATCGGGATGGGAATCCGCTGCTAACGTGGAGCCCGGGCCGCCCCCTCCAGCCATTCCTCCTCTGTGCCCCAATAAAAGCTTTCCACACCCCTAAGCGAGAGCTCGTCATGAAATGGTGGAGGCACCAGCTTCCCTGCTCAGCTTTTCACCAGATTTCCCCTTTCCTCCCATGACAAGGGGCATTAACAGTCCTTTGTACCGGACTGAAGATCTCATTCCCCAGCCCCAAGCACGGCACGGGCGCTGCTCCCCTTGGCCCCGGCCAGCCGGCATCCCGGAGCGTTGTTGTGGAGCTGCTCCAGGGAGTTTGCATCCCTGGGTCTAGGAGGTGCCCGTGGCTAGTTCAGATTCAGTGATCAACAGTGTTTTGTCAGGAGGACACCTTCCACACCAGCAGTGGGAGGCATCAGGCTCCCAGCATCAGCTTTCCCAAAGCTCTCCCCTCGGGCCTTGCTGCGCTGCAGGTTCTGCCCTATCCAGAGGGATCACTCTGTGCCTCAGCCCTTCCTGGGAGGGGACACCGCAGCGGGGAGTGCAGCTGCCCCCAGCAACAGGCACTGGCGTTTTTCATTCCCCCGGCCAGGGAAGGGCTGAACTCCTCCTGCAGTTGTGCCTTCACAGGGCTCTGCGCTTCCCTGGGAGAAGAGGGGATTCCTCCCCGCCCCTCTGCAGCCACTGGGGAGTTTGTGTTAGTGCTGGATCTCCTGGCCTGTAAACCAAGGCTTCTCTTTGCTCCTCCTTTACTTCTGCTCAAGGCTAGGACAGGGCAGCTGCAGAGCCTGGACCTGTACAACCCTTACAAGTGCTGTTACCCCATCTTTTAAGGGAGAAGCACAAGTTCTGCCACCAGAGCTCTGCTGTCACCCAACCCAGTGACCCGACACACTGCCAGCAACAACCAGAACAGCTCCAGTTTTCCTTCCAACAGTTTTACTCCGGTGGGCACTTGTGGGTTAATGCCAGTAACTAAAATCGTGTCCAAACTCCACCCTAGAGCAGCTTTGGTTCCCCAGACACCTTCCAGTCCTTCCTGGCCCCTCACAGCCCCCTCCTGCCACACTGCAGCCACAGGCCCTGAACCCAACCACCAGCCTACTCCGTCCCCCAGCGCTGGCACCGCTGGCAGCCAGCTTCTTTTGGCAGTGGTTACCCACCGCAGGGGGAGAGGGGACTGGGAGGGCAACTTCCTTACAGAAACCAGAGCAGGAGCCATGACTTGTGTGAAGTCACTGCCACAGGCCCCCAGCAGGGACAGGGACAGGGTCTCTGGGATAAGCTGGAAGAGCCCTCCCCTGCCCGGGCAGGGCAGCCACAGAGCCAGAACCAGCTCCCAGGGTTCCCAGCGCTGCCCTCCAGGCTTCAGCTCTGCTGCTCCGCTCGACTCAACAGAAACCAAGCTCCGTGAAGGCCTTTTTAAGAGAATTTTATTTGAGTGGTTCTTACAAAGATTGTTGCAATATGAAAGTCTTTGTTTGATAGAAATATCAAGCTGTCTTGTCAAACACACTGAAGTAACCCAAAAATATATTTCAGAGCTCACAGAGCTTAAAAAGAGCAAAGATTATATGCAACCAGAACAAAACACCTTTCTGTATTTCCTCCCCACTTTCAGACTTGGCCGAAAGCCTTGAACCGTGCCCCAGCACACAGAAACCCACCTGGAAATGCAGAGACGGTTTTGTTTGGAAACCTGGACACACCTCACACAGTATTTACAGAGAAACTTTTACAGATACATTAATCAAAAGTTACCATCGAGAAATAAAAGCCTTCAATCTTTCTATTCTTACCCATTTTTCACCAGACGAGCCCAGGGCTGCCCAGAGTCAGCTTCCAGCAGCCTTTTCCATCTCCCATTTGTACAACACACCAAGTCAGTCCCTCCAGCCATCACCCGCGCGTGCTGACATGGCAACGCGGCTGCTGCAGTGAAAGAGGCCCGTGAAACAGAGACGTCATCATGTCCCATCCGCCTGTGACAGAGAACTTGTTTTCTAGGAGCTACTTCTCGGTTCCTACAGGTCACCCCAGTAAATGTACAAGAATTACAAGGCAGAACAAGAAGTCAACAGCTTTGTATACAGTGGGAACGCTAGTCGGGGAGAATGAACACACTGCTTTTCTGCTTGCTTCGGTTTATTTGTAAAGGTAGCAGGGGGTGTACACAAAATGACATTAGATCCTTTCCTTTAGTTTTATCTAAATAAAAGATAACTCAATCTTCCTCCAAAAAATAACTATGTACAAAACTGACTAAATCCATCTTCATCGTCGAACGGGAACCAGTAGCTGGGTTGCAGTCATAGAATCTGGGAAAAGGCTGTGGTACGTCGGGAGAGGTACGTAGGCTGCTGTGATCATCTTACCTGAACAGAGATTTAACAAGGAATAAGTCAGTACTCGGCCAGTTCCGTAATCAATGAGTGTGTTTCTCTACGTGAAGCCCACTCACCTGCAAACCACCGCCCATGCAACGCGTTCACCGCTGCGATGGCCGCAGCGATGGAAGGACATTTGACATACACGTTGCCCTGTAATACACAAGCGTTACAGGCTGTTAGAGCCCCGAGGAACGTCCCACGTGTCCCAGCCCTGACCGGGGCAGGACCTGCCCGCCTTCCTACAGCACCCGCTGCAAGTGCAGGACAAGCGTCTGCCCGACCTGCCCCAGCGCCCCGACAGCGACCGCTGCGTCCAACCTCCCTGAGGGCTGTACACGACAGGCCAAGCGCCAGCTCATCCCCAGTGAACCCTTCAACGAGAGTATCTCATGGCCACCCCAGACAAAAGCACAAGGAGCTCAGCTGCAGCTCCTGCAGGTCACCCCTTCAGCCACAAATGTCAGATACACAAGCTCAGTCTGGTTTGCAAAGGGGTTTCACACCCCAAATTCCCTGGGGTTGGACGGACGCCCAGCACTTCAGCGTGACTGGTGCCATGAAAATTCTCCTACTGGAACTTCAGCATCTGTCTGAGCCAGGACTGTGAGGGAAGGAAAAAACCCACCACAGCAGGGCAAGAAACTAAGATGGTCCCCAGCATTAGTGACAGAGCCACCCTTTAACTCCGCCAGCCACACCTCCAGGTGTCCCATCTGCAAATTAAGCACAAACCAGCCCCATCTGTACAGAGCCGGAGCACTGCAATATTCACACTCAGCTGAAGAAACAGAGACACCCCCAGACACGTGTCTTTTCTGGCTGCCTCCCTAAAACCAGAATACTCCAGCAGCTCTTGAACCAGATCAGACTCCAGACTGTAGAGGAAAGGAATGTTTTAAGAGAGAGAACCCAGCCTTCCCTGCAGCAGCCTTTGCACGTCTGTGCTGTCTCCTCCCACTGGGATCTGACTCCTTCCTGCTCAGGGGGAGCAGCTGTGTGCATTACGTGCTCAGCACAGTGGTCTCAAGCTTCCCCCTGCACGGGCACCCGACCCGCTCACGCCTTGACAGGAGACACAGCACAGGAAGCTGGAGCGCCCTGTGACACAGCCCGGAGCACACGCCCAGCTGGGACTGTCCACCCACAGCAAATGGCATCTCCCTGGCTGGTGACTGGCAGCCCTTGGCCTGGGAAGTCTGCCTGGCTGGGCGAGAGACCCGTAAGAAAGACAGGAGACACAAACACTTGGAAGAACAGGCCCAGAATCTGAGCCTGGAGAACCGACCCGCACAGGGGAGACCCGCGTTCCAGTCCAGTCCTTGGAGCATCAGTGGGTATTTAACGTGGCTGCTCACCCTGTAGTAGCTGCAGTTCTTCATTTCAAATCTGCTTGTTAACCTGTACCAGATTCACTGCTCTATGTGTTTGGACTCTACATCAGGTATGTTGAGGGCTACTGCTCCCTTTTGGGGGGGGATGGTGATTTTTGGGGTCTGTGCTGGGTTTTTATCCATCTATTGAAAGACACTTTGCTTTCTCCCAGACAGCAACAGAGTAATATATAAATACTATATATATTGTGGGAAAGACTTCTACCTTCCAACAGCAGTGATGCTCAGGATGACAACACACCATGAGTGGGTCTATGCACCAGACTGCAGCTCCCCTCTAACTTAACATCCCCATGATCCACACAAAAGGGGTTTAGGTGACAAGAGCCTCTGCCGAAGCAGCACAAGGACAACAGTTTGTGAGTGCCAAGTGCATTGAGCAGGGCAGAACAATCCCACCTAAGCAATACTGACACGGGCAGCAGAGCCTGTTTCAGCCTGAAACAATGGAATGAAACACAACAGAGCGCTTCAGGGTCTGACAGAGGTTGATCTCTGAGACCATCTGAACTGTACTGCAGTTTGGGCTGGGAATTCTATACTGAAGGGGTTCAAGAAGGTCAAATACCTTTACAACCTTCCGTAGCTTATATTCCAACAGCCAAAATACATGGGACAAGACAACCAGTCTGCAGAACAAAGTGAGCACAGCAGAAAAAACTATTGGCCTTTTTAACGTTCCGGTCCCTCGAACAGGCACTAACCTGTAACTACACCTGCATCAGCAGCCCTTTGTCTCCTCCCTGTTGTAACTCCAGGTGCTCCCTCTGCAAGACTTTAACCTCACCAGGGAGCACAACTGTTTCTGAGCAGGGATTAGGCAGGAATTTCACTGCCCATCTCCCATCTGAAGCAGGGTGCCCTTTGTAGAGAATACAGGCTTTGGCACGAACAGAGGAACCTGAAGTCCCTGACTTTCGGGAAACACACAGCTCACGGGAAAAGCCACGTGCCACAGTGAAGGAGGTCCCTACTCTTCAGCCTGCACTTCCACAGCTGTCTACATCTGTAAGAGCAAACTGGAGAACTGCTCTCCTACCTGCACTCGAGTTACACACAGCAACTCAGAACAGAAGGGGAACACCTATGTTCTGCAACAACTGCAAAGTAACTTCAAGAACTTTAGATTCAGCTTAGGGGGAAAAAGAGTGTTTGCAATGGTCCCTCTATACACTGCAAAGCACCAAAGCCCCTAACATCTGCTCAGTCTCTTTGGAACCCGGCATACCTGAGCTGAGTTTTTGTCTACATAGATGTGGATAACTCCGCCGTGTTTGTTACATTCCTCGATCACATCATCTTTGATTTCAGTATCCCAGCCAGCTTCTTCTTCACTGCAGGGGGTGGGGAAACAGGGCAGAGATGGGATTGTTATCACTCAGACAACCCCGAAACCCATCGAAGGGGTCATCAACAAATGCCAATAGAACAGAAAACAGCATTATCACTTACGTTTGAGGATTAAACATGTTGGAAAGCTGGAAGCACTGTGTTGCAAGTGGTTGTACAGAAGCAGCTGCAGCCAAGACTGTTGTAAAAAACCAAAACAAACAAAAAACCCAGTAACAAATCTGAGAACCTGCTCTGCATTGCTCCAGTTTAAATGAGTATGTTCTATCTATTCCCAAAATCCTCGTATTTGGCAAGAACAGCAACTGTTCTAACTAAATAGAAAACTGATGGCTGGAAAGCCAAATTAATAACCAGATACCTCCAGATGGAGTGGCACCATCCTGTCTCAACTGACAGACCCCTTTTTTTTGAGAATTCTCAAGCTGTGCTTTAAGCATGTTGAATTATCCTTCAAAAAAATGTATCCCCACTTTTGTTCCTTGGAAATACATAATGTAGGAAATATGTGACAGCTCAAATTATAAATATTTGAACTGTAGAACAGACCTAGACTGCTTTACAGTAACTCTGAAATCGTGACTTGGCATTTACTATTGCTCCTGAGCCCAGGACATCTTATTAAAGACAGGCACTGTCCTCAAGGCCCCTCCCTAAGCCCTAGCTTCTGGGAATGCAGCTGCAGTAACACCACCTGACCACAGGCAGGCAGGAGGGGCTGCACAGTCCGAGCACATGAGGACCAACCCCAGGACAGGAACCCCCAACTCCCCATTTGCACATGACCCTCCTCATCCCCACCTCTAAGGCAGGAACAAACTCCACAGCCAACCCCACAGATGAGAACACAACCCCACCCATTTTCTAGGGCTACCCTGGCTGGGGAATGAGGCAGCGCTACAAGGCCAGGTTCAAACTTTTAAGGTAGGTTCTGTTGTTTCCAGTAGGTAATAATCAGTACAAGCTTTGATTCCTACAGACACCGAGTACCATTTCTCTGGCCACTGGCAAACTCTAAACCAGAAGCATTTCACGTAGGGACAAAACCTGCTGGTGACAAGTTAAATCAAAGGCCAGTTTACCTTCATTCTGCTGAGATAGTCTCGTTTGCAAATCTGAAGAAAAATAAATATAGAGAGGGTGGTTAGTAGGCTTGTGGTGTCAGCGTGCTGTGACCTGCCAGCCAGGCCACCCAGCCTGCACTGTGGTGGTTAAGTTTGCTCTTAGCATACCCCACCCGCTCACTGCTCCTCCCTGGGTGTGAGGAGCTGCACTCAGGTCAGCTCCTCAGCTGGAACGTTCACCACCAAAGGAAAGCCTCTTTCCAGAGACACAACACCTGAGAAGGAAAGACACGTCCCTGTCCCTCTACATCATTGTAGATGCATTGTTTGCACCTTGCCTCAGCTGTGCCTGACCTCTTGGTAAGACAGGTTTTGTTCCATGAGAACGTAATTACAGCCATTCTTGCAGGCACTCCCACTGAAGGTAAACAGGCACCTTTACGAACAGGAAGCATTTAAGCAGTTATCCAGTTTAATTTTAAGGAGAATGATATTTTACTTATCTTTTCATGAAAGTGTCATAGTGACGTTACTTCAGTATTTTTCATAGTCAGCTCATTTTCAACTGTTCAGAACATTTTAATTTGCTAAGAACACACTAATTACTTGTTTAATAACATACAGCTTTCCCAATTTGAAATAAGGACAGGCAAATGCAGCCTTTCTAATCATTTCCACGTGACTCCAATGCTCAACATCTTTAAACCAACAAAACACTTCAGAATGCAAGAACTGCAAGCCTAAGCCTCTTCACTGATGTTCTACCTCAATTCACACAAGCAGGAGGAGGCACAAGACTGAAGTTAACCACCACCCATTTAGAGAGCAGTGAAGGACCCCAAGCTCACTGGGAAACACCTGATGGTATCAGCACACCTTTCTCCCTTTCTAACAAACCCTCCTCGGCAGCACTGGGGGACCAAGTATAAAGCAGAGAGAGCCCCAGAGAAAAGTTCTCCTGAAGTGCCTTCCACATGACTTCCACAGAAGAACACGTACTGGGAACCACACCGAGGAACGCGAGATGGAAGGAGGGAGCTCTGCA
This sequence comes from Jacana jacana, assembly GCA_013400555.1. NCBI lineage: Eukaryota > Metazoa > Chordata > Aves > Charadriiformes > Jacanidae > Jacana > Jacana jacana. Next base: position 159,801 of record VZTM01022417.1, read on the forward strand.
GGTTGAGCTGCAATGAGAACTGGGTACATGTCCCTTGTTTTCTACCTGCACCTGAACACAAATCCTCAACTCCAACATGGCAAATACCGGAACAGGGAAGACTATCAAAACCACATGGGTTTGGCCAAATCTGTAACAAATTGCCTAATTACTAGCCCAGTATTTTATTAACAACTGTGTTCTTTAAAAAAAATAATAATAAACCCCCCAAATCTCCTAAATCACTCCAGTTAAAGGAGAGACTCCTCCCTCTGCAACTCTGACACAAATGCACAGCAGGCAGAGCTGAACTCCTGTACCTCAGCCTGGGTTCTGCAGAGCAACGCTCCAGGCCACCCGCACCAGATGTGCCACATCCACACACATCATCCTTCAAATTCCATTTAGGGCCAAGAGTCAGTTCTCTTCCAAAGAGACAGAGATCAGCTGATAGGATCTTGTGGCAGCAAGTTTCACAGCTTAATTACCATTATTCACAGGAGAGGTGGGCCCAGGTGAACCTCATGAGGTTCAGCAAGAGCAAGTGCAGGGTTCTGCACCTGGGCCAGAACAATCCTCACTCTCAATCCAGACCAGGGGATGAGGTGTTAGAAAGCAGCCTTGAGGAAAAGGACTTGGGGTGCTGATGGCTGAGAAGCTGGCCATGAGCAGGCAGTGGGCACTTGCAGCCCAGAAGGCCAATCCCATCCTGGGTCCCATCAAAAGGTGTGTTGCCAGCAGATCCAGAGAGGGGATTCTGCCACTCTGCTCTGGTGAGACCTCACCTGGGGTACTGTGTGCAGGTCTGGAGCCCTCCAGAGAGGAAGGACATGGACCTGATGGAGCAGGTCCAGGGGAGGGCCACCAAAATGCTCAGGGGGTTGGAGCACCTTTGCTACAAGGACAGGCTGAGGGAGCTGGGGTTGTTCAGCCTGGAGAAGAGGAGGCTCTGGGGAGACCTCAGAGCAGCCTTCCAGTCCCTGAAGGGGTCCTACAGGAAGGCTGGGGAGGGGGGTCTGTTTACAAAGGCCTGCGGGGACAGGAGGAGGGACAACAGCTTCAAGCTGGAGAGGAGCAGCTTTAGGTTGGATATTAGGAATAGGTTCTTTACCATGAGGGTGGTGGAGCACTGGGACAGGCTGCCCAGGGAGGTGGTTGAGGCCCCTTCCCTGGAGATATTCGAGGGGAGGCTGGAGGAGGCCCTGGGCAGCCTGGTCTGGTTGGGGGTGTCCCTGCTGACTGTGGGGAGGTGGGACTAGATGACCCTAGAGGTCCCCTCCCACCTGGACTACTCTATGATTCTATGATCTACCACCTCTGAAACGTTCCTCCCCACCCCCTGTCCATCAAATCTTTTATCAACACATTGAATTTTCTTGTTGCTTGTGATTGAAGAATGCTCCTCTCCTCTCAATTTCTGAATTCACTGTGAATCTAGAAATTCATTGTCACTCTCCACCCTCAGTCTTATTCTTCCCTACATCAGTTTCCACACACTGCGTAAAACTGCAAGTACATCTGTCAAGTTAAGATCAAAGTAACCTTTTCCCTGTGCTCAGCATATATCATCTGTAGGAGCAGCAAGCTTTGTGTGCTTAGTACAGAGAAAGCAGGAATAGATATGTTTATAATAGGTGATACATTGATATATTATTGATATATAACTGTTTAATGTATAATACCACCACACTTTGTGCTTCAAAACAAAATGAAGTTTCATGATTATCTTGAGACCCAGTTAGCTTTAAGTGAGCAGAAGCCTGCCAACTATTCCCCACTCTTTAAACTACTTACAGCAGATCAAAGACAGGTCCTGGATGGTAACTATTTGCCCCTCTTCTTCAGCACACTATCTTTTTAATCAACACAGAGTTCATTACAGAGGGTAAGGAAATGTGTCCCACAAAGCATTAGAACAATATGCCATAGGGTGATGAGTTTTTTGATTTTCAGATGTGCAGCCAGACTTGCTAGGGAAGAGAAAGTACACAGCTACAACTGCTTTGCTTAAATTCTTTCTCCTGCTGGAATTTTCTCCAGAGGAATAACATCCAAGTTCTCTGGTTTCCCATAAAACTAATTCTTTAGCTTGCCTATTTTAGCTTGCTTCAACCCATCTTGAACATGGGGAACCAAAACTGTTCAGGGACATGTAATCTCAGACACTCATGTATGAGGAATAAACCAGCCCTTTCAAAGAGGGCATCACACTGGCAGCTGCTATTCACTCACAGATCAGCTGGAGTCCATCTTTCACTGCTAAGCTCCCAGGCTACAGCACCAGAATTTGGTGAGCAATTAACATCCCAACAGCCCCTCACTGACAGCACCTCTGTATTTACTCACCTCACTCCTACTCTGGCTGACCACTGTTACTCACGCAAGCCTTAAACGAGATCAGCCCAACACACCTGAAGTTTGGCTTCAACAGCAGTCTCTAACCCTCCTCATTTTCACCTGAAAAAAATCCCCCTTTCTTTCAGCCAGCACCACAACCAATCTTGTGCTTCCCATACTACCCACTTCTCTGGTTTGATAACTCCAATGACACAAGTCCCAAGGTCAGAGAGAAGAGTTCTACTATTGCTCCTCTGCCCAGGAAGGTCAGGTTTATCTTTAGGTGCCATTTCCCTGGAAGTGTGCTGTAAGGATATCCTCCAGTTCACCCTTCTGTGGCACTTCTAAAGGAGAGAAGTGAAGTCAGAGAAACAGGACTGGAAACCCATCACATTACGTTGTTCTTCCTTTTAAGTGTAGGTAATTTAGCATTAGATGTTCCAGCCACACCTATTGTATCACAGATTTAAAATACTTATTGACAATGCCAGATATCAGACATCGTATTTCATGTACCTGCTCCCTCAGTAATCCAATGGGAATTTTCTTACTGCTCTGAACTGGGTACACACAGCTCTTTTTAGCTTTGTTTTCACCTTGTGAATAAGTATTTTTAAAGCCCTATTCCTAGCTTACCTTCTTCAAATTCCAAACTTTATGACCAGTATCCCCACTACAAACTGGGGCCATAAGATTCTTCTGAAACATCTTGGGTGTATTTTATTTTTTTCAACCTCACCCCTGCTTCCCTTCTGTTCTCTTTGGGAGTCACTAAATCCTCATCTGTGCTTTCATGTCTTTTATAAGCTCTCCCTCAACCTGACTGTTGCCAGGTAATTCTCATTTTATTTCCCAAACTGAAACTATTGTCTCATCATCAGCCCTTTTCTCTATTCTTCACAGGCTCCCTGCCTATTCCTTAGTTCTTTTGAGACAGTTAATCACCCAGTTCGGTGTGGAGCCTGTTTTTAGCAGGACTGTTCCTTCTTTCTGTGGAATACAGATCCAACAGAGCATTAGCAATTTGGAACTGAAGAACCTCTTTTCATCCTGCCTGTTCAAACACCCACACTGCTTAGACAAGATGACTTTATTACCACAGCTTTTGAAATCAGAAGTCTTAGTTACAGACCTGGTTTGTTTATCCTTCCGTTTAAACTTGAGCAAGTCACGATCCCAAGTCAATGGTCATTTCTATTCTCATCCATAACATCTTCATTACTTACCAAATTCAGTTTAAAATAGCATCCCCTCTTCGTGAGTCTGAGTGTTTGATGAAGAAATTTGTCGGATACCACATCCAGGAATATCTGGGCCCCACCATTATTACTAGCAATTCTTCTCCAATCTGTATCAGGGAAGTTAAAGTCTCCCATAATGACATAATTCCTGGTAGTAATTTTCTCTAGCAAGAGTAAAGAGACCTTTAATCCATAACCAAATCTCACTCTGGGGAGATAGCTCATGACTATGGCAGCAAAAAGCTTTACCTTTTTCTGGAGTTACCCAAGTAGCACATGTCTGCATCGTTCCACAAAACGAGTGGAGTAACCAATGCTACCCCTAGCACTTACTTCTACAGGTACTACACATGCACAATATTCAAGAGAACTGGCTTCAGCCATCCTGTTTATTCCTCCACAGACCTGTTTGCTCACACTGATCCCGTGCCATCCCAACAGTTCAGCTGTGTGAGATGGTTTTCACCGTATTTCTGGTTTGTGGAATTTTGATTTGTTTCAAATACTGGGCTGGGAAAGGATTAGGGTTTTTATAACACATGGGCTACACCTGTGTCCTAGCAAAGCTGTCATACCGCTTTATCACCTAAAGGTAAACTAATTTCAGCCTTGTTTACCTTTCCTTCTCCTTCTGGGCTACACAGACATTTTTCCTTAATATTGTGGCTTTCATCTTTTTCTCATCAGATTAAGAAAAAAAACCTTACTCCATAACCCACATTTCTCTTTCACTAATCAGTTCTTTTCCTTCAAGGGTATATCTGTAGAAAGACACTATCATATCCTTTTTATCAACTGTCTGTTTCATGTGTATGTTCCCCTCAGAGCAGCACCTGAACTCCAGTAACGTGACTCAGGTGTATCTTAAGTCTGAATCACTGCAGATTTTACCTCAGATCTGACTTCAATCAGATCCAGACTATTCCAAACTGGAGGGAGAAAACAAAACAATGTCATCTATTCTTGATTTCCCAACACCTTTCCCATTCCGACATCTAGCTATTTGCCACATTCCAGTGACAGATTCATGCTCTTTGTTCTTGTATTAATAGAAAAAAACATGAGGAATTTCCCCTCTGTAAATACCTAATCACCTACAGGAGGCTGGCTTCTCGTTGCTCCAGTCAGAAGCCCCCTTGAACAGTTTGCTGTTCAGGGCAGCTATGAACTAGCAGCAGCAACTGTACCCTCAACCTCCTTCCCCCTGACAGCAAAGTAACACTTCCAACATACCCATTTGCAGAACACAAGCTACAGGCAATTCCAAGCATCACACCAATTCCCTGTGCACAGTGTCCTTCCTCACCGAGTACATCACTGTAAACTTGACGTTACTGCAGCCCTATTTGCCATGTCCCCCATAAAGTCCTAACAACCTTCTCGTCCCTGGCACAGCTCGGGGGTTTCCCAGAAGGATCAATCCCCTTCCAGTTAGGAACCTGCATTTTTTATACTCAATATTTACACTGCAGTAGAACATAGAAGTCCCCAGTAGCACAGGGAATAGTAAATATAAAGAGATGAAGGTTTGGGATGAATTACATCAGTTTTGCCAAAAATAATGCCAAGTGAACCATGCCTATCAAAGCTGTCATACACTGTCACTGTTCATTTACTCGTGGATTAGCAAGTTCTACAATTTGTAAAACGTGCTTCAACACCTTTGTTCTCATCTTAAAAGATCACAAAATGCAGTTAAACGCCTCGTCTGAAAATTATAAAGCATGAAGTATTTTTGGAAAACAAACAGGTCATCATTTCTTACCTGCCACAGCTCCAAATGCCAAAGATCCACTCATCTGCAGGGCCTGCTGCGCAGCTGGGGGAATCTGCAAGCCAGTACCTACAACAGAACACAGCCATACCTTGTAGCAGGCACTTCCCACTCAGCTGGGACGCAGTAACACGCCCACCAGACCCCCTTCTGTTGCCACAAGCTGAAGAGTATCATTCCATGCATTTAGCATAATATTGTCAGGTGCATTATTCAAATTCTGCCAGCCTCTTTATTTTCACACATTTCTTACTCATGATCACACATACCTTCTGCAAGTCTTGCCATCAATTGAAGGCGACCAGTTGTTCCCAAGTCAATTCCAGTCCGTTCCAGTTCATCACTGTCCAAAAATGAACTAGCACTGGAAGCATCAGTGCGCTCAGTTACATGTCCAACTTTCATCGGCCTACCAGCCAGCTCAAACCCGTTGAGTTGCTCCAAGGCCTTTTTGGCACACTCAGAGTCTGAGAACTGTAGAACACAAACACACCGGTTGAGCAACACTTCTGCTGCATGTAATATCCAGAGACAGGTGAAGGTGAGGAACGCTCTAGGGTAACAAGAGCTGCAAACTAACTCGCATGTGCTCGGCATTTTCCATTCCACCTGAACATATCCAAATTTGGACATTCCTCAGAGGTAATACACTTAGAGACGTTAGTGTGGAAACCAAAGCACCTAGGTGTTTCAGCCAACAGAAGCCATGGCCTCGGTTCTCCCTCAACACTTTCCAAGAATGACTGTCACTTCCTTTGTAACCCTGTAACTGCCTTGCATTTACTAACAGATGGTCTGCTTTATGCTGTGTAATATCAAGTAAGTATTTTGTCAGTGGTAAACCCATCGAACATTAGCCAAACAGTTTGCTTTCATTTGTCTCCAAGGCCCCAGTGAAGAATTATCCCCCCCTCCCATGACAAACTGCCAGGTCAGTCAAGAAACCCAAGTTCACAGAATTATGTATCTGAAGATAAAGACTAAAAAAGTTTTCAAATTAAAGCTTCAGGCTCTAAAATTGTTTCCCCTAAAAAGCTCGAATTGAATCATTTTCATGGCACTGTGAAAGCACCAGTCTTTACTATTATCTTTGCCTGCAGAAGGCAGCATTGCTTTACCAGGTACTAACCACAGAGCAGACCATTCCCTTCTAAAAAAGTGGGCATTGTTTACCACAAAGAAAAAAAAAAAGGACATTGCTGTGCATCCTGCAACATGACATTCCTAAGTAAGTTGTACCACTACATGGGAGGGTTCTACTCAGAAACTAAGAAGTCTGGCCGAGTGTAGTCGTACCGTAATAAATCCATATCCTTTAGAGCGTCCAGTTTCACTGTCCATCATCAGCTGAATGCTTTCAATCTGAAAATAAGAATAAAGCTATTTATTAGCATTTTGGAATAAACCACTAAATATCAAAACAAAACCTGAATACAGTCCTGCCAAATATATTCACCATCAGACTGGGGGAGAGTGGGGGAAGAGGGAAGGTATTTACAAGCAGCAGAAGGGGGGGTTGCTGTTAGTTCCTAGTTTTAGGTACCCTCAGAAGACCTGCCATCCAAAAACCACTGGATCGTATCACAAATCAAGGCTCCCATTTTTTTCTCCAGTTGTAACTGGGTACTAAAGCCCTGGTGGACGTAACAGGCACAGAAGAGTGAGAAAGACACACGTTTTGCAGGTGTGAAGCTGATTTTATTCCATAAGCTGTGAGAGTTCTACAAGTGATGTATGTTTTTCAGCTAAACTACCATAACACAACACACCAGACTGAGACTTACCCTACCAAAGGGCTCAAAAATTCCTCGAAGCATATCTTCAGTTATGTTGAAGTGCAACGATCCTACGTAGAGCCTCATAGGACCAGCACTGCCCTTCTGCAGATTATTTGCCATTGCTGCTGCTCTGTTTTTCTCTGCCTAAAGAAAGGAAAAAAGAAATCCAATTTTCTGTAAGCATTTACTAAAAACCCTTAACACAAGCAATATATATCCAGACTAAAATTAGTAGATTCATCAAAAACTACAAGCTGTTTTATATACACTATTCATTGAACTTCAACACAAAACTATGAAATCCAAGACCGTGACCAAGTATGGAGACACAGCTTCCAAAAGCCTTCAAAACTGAGGAACTTCATGTGGATTTTGAGGTTATATCTAGTAAGTGAACATGTTACTTTTTACAGATGCCAGAACACAAATACTGTAATTCCATAACACTACTGCAGTTTCATTATTACTACTTTAACATCTGTACATTCAAAATGCATTTATACCACTTTGGATTGCTTTAATTTCGCTGTCAACTATGGGAAAGGAAGGTCCATTTCTAATTAGCTTAGTGTTAAGGTTTTCCAAAACTTCAATGGTAACCACACTCTCAAACACTAAGTTTTCCAGCACGCTAGAAGAGGCCCCACTCAACATGAGTAACAACAAGGTCTGCAGCTCCTTACCTGTGATGCCTGGACTATGATGGGTACACCCAAGACTCTCTGCCCAGTTAGTCCTATTGCCAGAGGCACTGAACTAACATCAACAAATTCTACGTAGGCAATTCCCTTTGAGCGCCTGGAATTTCTGTCAGAAATCATTCTCACATCACGAACCTGAAAGGCAAGCACAGAAATGCTGTTGGAGACAAAGGGAAAACTAGTGCAGTCCATTTCTCAGAAAAGCATTAATAACTAGACAATCATTTGCCAAGCCAGAGGCTTTGTACTTATGCTGCAAATCCAGAGTGGCATACAGCTGAGAGCCAAACACTCTGAGTCAAACGCAGTGTTACAGGGACAGCAGCAGTACAGTACTGCAGCACTGCGATTTCAGCCAAAACCTTGCAGCTGATGGGGCAGTTTTTCAAATCTCAAAGATCAACAAGTTTTTAAACTGCAGTACAATTGGTAGACCTATCTGCTAACGACTGAAACTTCTCAAAAATGCAGGTGTTTATATCAGAGCTGCATTTCCATGTTGTGCAGCACATCACATGATGAACAATGAACTCCTGATAGATTACATTTGGACATTCAGAGCTTTTCAGACTCACCCCCCCCTTTCACCTGTAGAGGAAGCTCCAGAATGCCACTCACTCACAACTCAGCAGAGTATTAACCCTGTAGTAGGGCAGCCTAAGTATTCAGATCCATTTTCATCCCCCTGTTAATTACCTTCCCTACTGTAGAAAAAAATTCTTCCAGGTCTCTCGGTCGAATTCTTGCAGCCAGCTGCATGCAGAATACTGTTCGAGCATCCCTCTCCTCAGGGGTAAGATTATCAATAGGTTCTCTGGAAAGAGGAAAGGTCAGTTGAAGAGTAATCTGAATTACTATTAACTCATCTCTGGACAACGCAAGAAACTTTAAATAATCAGTACTTCAAAGTCTAATGGGGAAAAAACACCTGCCAGATTAAAAAAGGCAAGCTCAAGAACTGAAATAATGATGATAATAGTTTACTTTAACATGATTAAACATCCCGTTTCAACTCTCTCATATTTAAAATATGACCAGAAAGTTGTATTTTAAATACAGAATCCCAAACTACAGAGAGGTGCCATTTTGATTCTATGCAGAACAGGTAACAGAACCAGTAGGGAGTATGCAGACAAAAATGATGGAAAGAAATTACAGGAAAGCAAAGGAAAACACGATTAATTAGCTCAGACCAACTGCCTGAACTTTCAGACAAGTAGCATGAGGGTTTTTTTTGTGGCCCTGCAAACTAATAATCTTACATCTACCCAGTCATTTGAGTCACTACGGGCACCAGACAAATAATGACATCTGTACTAATGGAATTCCCAGTCCTCATTTTATAGTTTCAGCTTGCTAACCCTCAAAAAGTATTTCTGGGTTACAAGTACTCAAAAAGTAAAAAAGTATGAACAGTGAATAATCACTCTCAACCCTGACACCAGAAGTACTAGATTGGCTTTATTTCAATACTGGTCATTAGGTGACATTAGATGCATCACTTCTAAGGAGTTAAATTTTCAAATTAAAATAAATCTGAGTTGGACTTAAGTACAGGACAGAATTAGCATGGTGGATCCTGGAACGAGTTTCCCAGTCATGTAAGATTTATATTTTATGAATATATTATAAAAAATAATTATTTAAAAAACCTCTCAGTAAGAGTTTGCTAGTAATTAAAAAAAACAAAGCAAGACTGGTTCAATTTAACTGCATTAATTTGGAGAATAATGTCATTAGCAGCTATCTAAACCCAACTCCCTTACGTCTAAACATGACTAAGCAGCACCCCTTGGAATGTAACAGTAATTAGCTTCTCTACAAACAAGATCAATACATACGGACAGGAAGAAAAGCATCAGTACAGTACTTTTCCACTCCATGTTTAAGATTATTAAGTAAGATTCAGCAGCAGAACTAGCTAATTAAAATCACAATTAAAAGGAAAAGATTGAGAACAGAGAAACACAAAAAGCAAAGCAAGGGTTATTTTTCCCCCCAACATGATTTACAGCTGGACATTGTTACTGGAGGGGGGAGAGCAACATATTTTCAAAGCTCTCATCTCCTGGGCTTTCTGAATGAAAACCAGCATTACTTCTGAGTGTAAGATGGAGAGCAAGTAGTCATGCACTATTTCACCACTGATCTTCCAACTCTAATCAGGGAAAAAAGGGAAGGAAAAAAAAACCAACCCAAAACCAAAGGTAAGAATTCCTACCTAACAGGACTCTTGTCTTTTCTGAAGGGACTTTTGCTTCTGGAGCGTCGTCTGCTGTAAAGGAAGATGAACAAGATGATAAGAAAACCTTCCAACGTAGCAGTTGGATTTTAAACAAAACCTATTAATGATGCAATGAGAAGTATGGAAAACTCAGAAACCTTAATTTGATGCTGTGAGGCAGACCAATCTTCCCTCTGATGGCAATGTTGAATTTCGGGCCAGAACTACAAGAAAAACAAAGACAGGCATTACCCACCAGAGCACAGATCTCCTGTCTGTACTCACATCACATTGCAATTGCTCGCCCACCCTCGCACCTCCACCTGTGAGCTTCTGCCGTGCCCAGCACCCATGGCATGCATGGGCTGCGTGCCGCGCTCCAAACCCCATGGCACAGAATAACCTCCCTGTTTAGCTTCATCCACATCTCAAAACCCCAAAATACTCAGGACTCCAAGAAGAAAGGCATGATGAGCCAGCCAGAAATGGCACAGTTGAACAGGCAAAACTACCTGAGCTACAGTTACTGCTGTAACCTTTACATGGCATGTTTGTCCACCTGCTGGCTACACTACCTATCTGCAGTGCAGTACCTTAGTGTCCTCCAACTCAGCCTCGGGGGGGTGAGCAAGGTGGTGCTGGCAGGAACATTTCCTGAAGCATAACATTTTAAAATAACTGAAAGTTTCAATAAAATTAAGGTGCAAGTGGAAACCAAAGTAGCTCCCTGCAGACCTCTGCCAGGGATACATGCACTCATGTTGTCCCCAGCCACTAAAGTGCCACAAATACGTAAAGGCCACTTCTAAAGCTCTTAGTGGACATCAAAACCCAGAGCCATTTAAAGCCAGCAGTTAACCTTATATAGACACATCCACCACAGATGTGATCCAATCTCTTGGCTGCATCTAATTTTAGTTCTCCAAGCTTCACAGAGGCTGTCAGAACAAATGGCAATCTGCCCAGTGTTTCCATGTTAAGGACAGTCCCCCGCTAGTCCTTGTGGCATAAGGCAACAGGCTGTGACACGAACAGCAAGATTTATCCCATCACGTCCTCCCCGAACTTGATCTTGTAGGCACAAGGCAAAGACCACCACCTGTTAACGTTCCTCCTGCACACCCACGCAGCCGCAGAGGCAGTGCTGCACAGCCAGAACGCCAGGGGCTTGGCTTTCCATCTGCACAGAACACCCTCTGCTGTGGCTATCAACTGAGGTGAGAAGGCCCTGAGAGGCACCGTAGTCTGAAGACGTTAGGCAGTCTTTCACTAAACCAAGTCAGCCAACCAATTTGTCTATAAACATCTTCTGGCCACTCAGCAGAACAGCAATGCTTATCACTGAACTCGGTATCCACAACAAGGAGGAGGTGCCCATTTCTAAATATGGTAGAAAGCAGTGGGCCAAGACCCAAAACCATGCTGGCCAGGTTAAACCAAGGGAAATATGGCCCCTTTAACACTGGGGGAGAGATGTGGAATAAAGGAAAAAGACCATTTAGAAACTACTTAAGACAAAATAGGACAAAAAGGCACATGTTGAGATGAGATCACTATTGATCAGAACAGAGGGATTTTTGCCCAGGATTCATTTACTCCATTTCCTGCTCCATCCACCGAGGTTCTCCAATGCCTGACACACGCTGCCAAAAGCTGCGCCTGGAAATGTCGGAGCCAATTCCAGAGGCTGACTTCTTGCCTGAGATGAGATTCTCTCGCTTCTTCACACCTCCAGGCACAGAAGATGGTGTTCTCCAGTTCAATTCAAACGCAGCAAGACAAACCCATCGCAGTGACTCCAGAACACTAACACGCAGATCAGCTAAACCAGTCAATAATCAAGACTACACATTTTTAAGGAAACAGTGAAAGAAACGTTCTAAGCATTTGTCTAAACCTAATGAAAAAATACCTGAGAAGACACATGGTAGGTTTTCAAATACTTGTACAACTTCTGAGGAAAAAAAACCCATGTGAATCTCACACCTACACAACTCCAGAAGTCTCTTTTGCATTTTCACTCTTGACAAATAAGTATATTATTTGATTACCTGGGAGAAACATGAAAAAACTGCAGCAAACCAAAGCCATAACAGATCACTAGAACAGACTGAGCAGACAGCTGGCCCAGGTTACCTTCTGAAGATCCTTTTTCCATACTGTTCTACAGGATGCAAGTATGTGGGGTTTTCTAAGGAGACTTACTTGCAAAACTGCAGATCTCAGAGGATTTTTCTTCTCTCTCCCCCTACTGCCTAAAAACTGTTTGAAACTGTTGCCTGGTTCCTGCTATCATGTACAGTAGCAATGAAGCACAAGCAATTTATGTCTAGTGGTAACTTCTTCATAAGACACATGCACTAAGGCCTGTGTACAGCCAAAGCTCCAGACACCACTCCTCTAGGGACAAGTGGCATACCTCAAGCATCACACTCAGCAAGTCTGCCAACACCACCAAGCTGTATGGTGTGGTCAACATGCAGGAGAGAAGGGATGCCATCCAGACAGACCCGGACAGGCTGGAGAGGTGGGCCCATGTGAATCTCATGAAGTTCAACAGGCCACGTGCAAGGTCCTGCACGCAGACAGGGCAATCCCAATCACAAATCCAGGCTGGGCAGAGAACGGATTGAGAGCAGCCCTGAGGAGGACTTCAGGGTGTTGGTGGATGAGATGACCAACATGACCTAGCAATGTCCACTGGCAGTGCAGAAAGCCAATTGTATTCTGAAGTCTATCAAAAGAAGTGTGGCCAGTAGGACGAGGGAGAGGATTCTGCCCTTCTGCCTTGCTCTGGCTCTGGGAGATCCTCCTGCAGTGCTGCCTCCAGCTCTGGGGGCATCAGCATTAGAAGGACATAGACCTGTTGCAGTGGGTCCAACAGAGGGCCAACAAAGATGATCAGACAGCTGGAGCACCTCTCCTATGAAGACAGGCCAAGAGAGTTAGGGTTGTTCAGCCTGGAGAAGAGAAGGCTCCAGGGAGTCCTTAGAGCAGCCTTACAACACCTAAAGGGGCCTACAGGAGAGAGGAGGGACTCTTTGTGAGGGAGTATAGCAATAGGATGAGGGGCAATGGGTTCAACCTGGAGGAGGGGAGATTGAAATGAGATCTGAGGAAGAAACTCCTTACTGTGAGGGTAGTGAGACCCTGACCCAGGTTGCACAGAGAAGCTGTGGCTGCCCCAGAGGGGTTCAAGGCCAGGCTGGAGGGGGCTTGGAGCAACCTGGTCTGGTGGGAAATGTCCCTGCCCAGGGCAGGGGGTTACAACTAGATGGTCTTTAAAACCCTCCCAATGCAAACCATTCTATGATTCCAACAAGTCTCAAACAAGGCAGCTTTAGCTATCTAAGTCCAGGAGATTGATGAACTTCCAGTCTCCAGGTGTTAACCCTGTTTTCCCAGCAGTTCTACTCAAATTCTTGGTTCCAGAGTAGCAACAGGACAGTCTAAGTTACTTCAAATTCTCCAGCTAGTGAGAGCACTCTGGTAGTTACTTTTGAAATGCTGAGCTGACAGCACTGATACAGAGATTATTTCTTCCTATGAAAGCACCTCCTTTGGATCTACCAAAAAAGCTTCCCTGGAAGTCAAGCAACTTTGTACAACTTTTAAAGGTGAGTCTCTGTATTGAAAAGTCATGAACAGAAAATGAGCAGTTCTCCTTCCTATCTTCTGATACCCTTGTCTTTCATGCCTTCTGACACAGAACTAGAATTTTGGAAGCACACTAGCATGTTTAACGCTTTAATAGTGTCATCCACGACCTGCAAGAGAACAACAGCCACCTGCCAGCCGCACAACAATCTGTACCAACACCTCTTGGATCCATGTAGCTGGCCTTATACCAGTCTTCCATGAAACTAAAATCCTACTTCATTAAATAAAAGCAACAATTCACCAACTGAAGCAGAGAACACAATGCTGCCAAACCAACAAGCGCAACCTCTTGTCCTCAGGGAGAACTAGAAGATCTCACCTCTTTGTTCACTGTCTCCCACCACCAGAGAAATTGCCCAGAACAGCTATGGAGTGTACCAGAACAATGAGAAAGACCCCTCGCGATCATTTACCTTCTTGGCAAAACATATCTTGATGCATTAAAGTGGGAATGGGTTATTGTCCATGTTTTCAACCATTATTTGAGGAAATTATTTTGGAAGGCTGGAAAACTGAAACTCCCAAATTTCTTCACATGAAGAACCTTCTCACCCAGCTACAACAGGAAAAACAAAAGCCACCACCCTCCATCGTAGCTAGGAGAACACAGCAACTCCCAAGCAACTCGAAATGGACACTCCCTACACACCCAGCACTGCAGACAGGATGACTGGCAGGCTCCACACACAGAAGGCTGAGGATCTGTTTATCAGCAAGTTTGGAGCCACAACAGTGAACAGGCACAACCTAACAACTAGCTACTGTAATCTTAACCAGTGTCAAAGAGCTGAAGAACACAACTCAACTGGGCACAGGACTGAAGCCCAGAGCAGCATTGAAGAGGCTTGGACAGGCCTGGCACACGAGACCAAGCAGATGCAGGGCTGATACGCTCCATGACTCTCAAGTGCTGAGGACTGAAGGGAGCACAGGATGCCACTGCATCCATGCAGACACAGGACTTCCAGTACGTTTTCGTTATGAAAATGCCCAACAAGCAGGTGACTTAGAGCAAAATGGGACCAAGAGACCTCAGGCATTTTTTGTTTGCATTCCAGGAGTACCAAAAGGAATGCATTCCCTGCACTCGGACCCAGCCACCAAGAAACACAGTCATGAACTGTACAAGCCTGCAATTCATCAAAAGGTCAACACTGCATTCTCTCGAGAGAGATTCCTCCATCACAGACGACATTACGTGCCATGATTAAAAAAATAGATGGTTTTCAAGTGCCTGTTTCTGGCATGATCCCGCATGCCAAGATTTGACAACAGTTGAGATGGGGCCTGGACAGAAGCAGGCACAACCCAAAGCCTTGGGTAATCAATGAAAGCCAAGCGTATAGCCCACTTCTCACTGCTTTCCTGCTTCTCTGAAGGCAAAAGGAGGCCATGGGGAGCAGAGAGGGCAGGAATACAAAGCAGAAGATACGCAGAAGAAATACCAATGAAAAAGTGGTTTTTAAGAAATCATTTACAACTGTCAGGAACTACCTACAGCGGAAGTTCTATCAAGCCAAAGATCCGAGAGGAACTGAAGAATTCTTCCACAGCCTCCAGACGAGTTTCAAAAAAAGCAGGGCCAATACACAACAGATGGGCATTACTAAAACAAGACACTTCCAGCCTGGATGCATAAACACTTCTGGTGTTTAAGCAGTAAGCATTCAGGAGCAGCAACCCAGTAAAAATCTTTAGTAACAAAAGCAAAAAGTTTTATGAGCATGTACCCTGAGTCACAGACTATAACTCATCTCTCGACAGTTAAACCGTGAGGATCATACGCTGAAGATAACGAGGACATGCACAACACTTGCTCAGTGTTAACTTCCTGAAAGGCTTTGTTTTCCCGTGGGTTGTACACAGTCCTCCCCTCGCTTATGCCTCTTCCTGCATTCAGGTAAGAATGAAAACTAGCAGGATGAACTGGATATGGTTTTGTCCTCATTTTCACATTTATTGACATTTTCAACCCTAACCTCTCGCTTTCTCTTTTGAGATTAGTGACCAACTGAGAAAGCAGAGGCTGAAAATTTAAGCTTCCCCCCCATACACTGAAGCACACACACAATTCCACACAAGTAACCTACTAGGGACTCCTATAGCGGCCTCTGAATCTGCGATCTCTGCTCCTAGAACGGCTGCGCCTGCGCTCTTTGCTCCTGCTCCTCTTCCGTTCCCGGCTTCTGCTCTTCTTCCTCTCCCGATCTCGGCTCCGCTTGCGTTCCTTACTTCTGCTCCTCTTCCTGTCATGGCTCCGGCTTCGGCTCTTGCTCTTTTTTCTCCTGAGAAAGAACAACACAGCTCTGGTTCATACACGTAGCTCACTGCTACCATCTACCTCACAGTTCCTCTAACTTGGGCTCACAAACATTGGCAGGAGAAAGTTCCTATCTGCTGACAGTTCCTTTTGTTCTTTCCTCAGTTGGGTGGTTAAAGACGTCACTGCTCTTAAAATTTATCACTAGCAACAAAGTGCCCCAAAGCACTGTTTTATTTTAAAGTTTGAAATCACTAAAGAATGCTTCCAGGAAGAGTAAAGGGATTGAAAATATATTTCCTGCATTAGATCTAGCACACACTAAATAAGCAATACACCACCAAGACACTGAGAATACATCCTATTTTTACAGCAAAGTAAAACAAAACCCAACAAAACCAGAAAGGGCAAAGCAAGTCCAATGGAAAGGCAGGATGTTTTCTCTTGACACTCCATGCTGCCAGGTCTTAACATGCTTCCCACTTGCTACTCCCACTCATAAGCCACTTGATTTTCTAAGCCTGCAGCTCTTACAGGTTTGGGGCAAACTGCATTTCTTCATCATTTTAAACACTTAGAAAATTTAAGATAAATAATTACAGGAACTGGTAACAGCAGTTGCTCTTCAGTAAAGACAGTAACTATTCACCACCCAACAGTGACCCAAATCCTTAGAAGTCTAGATCCACGTTCTGCCTTCCAATCATGACTACACTGCAGCAGCAGTACAGACACTGAGTTAAACTGCAGATTCTGAATCCAGTTTCCAAAACAGGAATTTGATAAAATTCAACCATTATTGAAAGCTGCACACAACCTCATGTTACTTTTCAGTTTTTGATGCTTGCTAGGGATTACCATTTTTGCAACAGATACCGACACTTTAATCGATAAGCAAGACAAGAAGTCCTGCAAAGCCTACATGCACTTTAGTCCCCAGAAGCAGAATACACTGTCACAACTAAAACAGAACACGGTGTAATTTGTCCTTTGAAGATCATAGTGAACAACAGCTTTATCTAATCAAACTTCTCAGACAAAAAGCTTCATACTAGCAGAGAACTGCAGTGCAAGAATAACCAACCTTCTAGCAATTGCTAACGAGAACTGAGACAGGGAGATACCACAGGAAAAGCATTTCTGGACAGACACACGGGTATGATTAGAAAATCAGAGAGGTCAAGCTCCACACAAGGAGGATTAACAGCAAAACCACCTCAACTGTCTTCTACTTTAAAGTAACTTTTTTTTTTTTTCCCAAAACTTATTTACTGTTTTTCTGAATTAGAAAAAAATGCCCAGAGCATACAGGTCCAACCTGGAAACGGGACCACGGGCAGAAAGCTAAAGCACGGCATTGCTTAGTCTTGGGCAAGTTACAGCAACCAAGGGGCTCAACTGAACCACGCTCTAGTATTCTCATCCCGCTGCTGTGAGCCAAGGTCACACCAACTCCACAACTGAGAAACCACTGCTTTTTTCAGATCCTGGTTTATATTTTGAGACTAGCCTTCCAAACAAAAGCAGGGTTCTACATGCCACAGAGATAGAGATATATATACATATTGAAGCAATAAAAATTCAGAACTGAAATATATTGGGAAGAGCTGCTTTTGATCAGATCCCCATATTTAGTGCAACAATGATGTTCACAGCACTGTTTAGAACAAGAGGCAGGATGGAATCACAGCTGATTAGATAGACCATTAGATTGCAACATAAATCTGATGTTTGAGTTGGACTTCATTTCCCAAATATTTATACACCTGGCAAGAAATGTCCTTCGGATCCCTTCAGCATTTCAACTATATGATTTCAGAAGATGACAAGAGCCTACCGCCAACTTAAGCTTAACACACAGCTGTTTATTCAACTATCAAATCCACAATGCTTCTTTCCTACATCAACCAATGCTTGTAATGCAAGGGATTTATTTTAAAAGCTTAATAAACCTTCCATGTATTTGGGATAATTCAAGAGACTTCATAGAATGCATTTTTCTTCATCTTTCTGATTTGATTCCAGACTGTTTGGGTCATGAGCAGGTGTTCAGACTCCGGAGTTATGAGTCCTGAAAAAATGAGCTTGTACTCCTGGCCGTTAAAAAGGCTATAGCATCAGTTTATGAAGTTTAGGTTAGAATAAAAAACTTTAGAAATTTTTGAATGGGGGGAAATAGAGTGAAGGGATCCAACACCCTAAACCTTTTCAAGAAAGCACTGGTATCTTTAAGTGCCTTGAACTGTTCCAAACTGCAAAAGTCTACGACAAACACATTGTTAAACACAAAATCCATTGCATTACTAAAGCAATAGAAATTAAATATCCCCAAACTCCCAAGTCTGTATTTTTATTTAACATTAAGTGCTCCCCCAACTTTGATGACATCGGTGACAAGGGTGTAACTACACCTGTAAAGAGAGGAGACTCTGGTAACCGCCGCGGCTGCCGCGTTTTATTTCCCCAAGCACCACCAGCACCCGCACCCCCCGAACCAGAGGCCTGAGACAACACTCACTTCTTGCTGCGCTCTTCATGGCCATTGGCACTGCTCAGTTTGTTCTCATCCTAAGCAGGGTTGATAGAAGAACATCGTGAGGACGAAGCGGAAACATTTCAAGTGGTCAAAGGGTAATGGGAATAGGAATAAGAAAATACAAAACAAAAAATTTAATACTAAATTACTTGTTTACAGTTTAACGTGGAAAGCTTTAGAAAATTTAGGTATGCATGTTTAACCACTTTGCTGCTTAAATTTATGTCATACAATTACAAGACTTACATAATTTAAAAGTGTATATTAAATTGTAGATACTTCCTTACATGGTTTAGAGAGCAAGTTTTCCTGTAGAATTCAGCACTCAAGTGGTTAACTGTTATTTCTATCAAATGTAATAGGAAGTTTCAGGTTTGTTTGTACGCCCCTCTGATCAGTACCAAGGCTATATCTCTGCCTAAGCCCCAGTGGCTATGCTAGCAGCCAGCCACTATGGATTTCCTGTGACCGATGCCATTCCCGAGATCTTCGCTCATTTTCGTTGAAGGGTTGTAAGAGCTTGATGTCACCTCTGTCACACATCTCGCCCTGAAGCAAACAGGGATTCACACTGCTTTAGTAACGTCGACTCCCAAGAAAGTCATCAATAATCCACCAGTCCAGCCTAAACATTCCCTATTTCCATACCTGTTTACATGGAAAATATCCATGTTAAACCAGGACACAAGAATTTTAACATAACAATTTATAAATTTCTCGTCAAGACTTTAACATAAATGCTAAATATTACATAAACTAAATATACCACTTAAAACTTACAAATGCTCATCCAAAATTCAAGACATGGTTGTAATAAACACTGCAGAATAGACTAACAATAGCAGCTATCAAATTGATATACCTGCTTTACAGTTTAATCACATGGGTTACATTGAGAGTACAATTCCTAAGCAATTTAAACTTCATATACAGTCCTCGCAAAACCAGTGCTAAAGCATGCATAATGTTAACGCTTCACCAGCATTTGGTGAAACCCAAAAAAGACAGTATTCATTTGCTGCTGGTTTAAGTAAGAGACATCACTACGCTAATGGATAAAATTTTTGCAAAAGAAGTGACACTTCCTCATTAAACAACTAGGACAGAAGAATACAAGAGCTTATTTTGGAATGACACCGCAGACTGTGATACTGTCTTTTACTTGCTAAGAACGTTCTACTCAGGGATCCAAGAATCGCCAGAAATTCGGTCACTCAGCAATTTATTTCCATCTGCCCTGGTAAAAGATTAACCACCACCAGCCTTCTGTATTAAAAGCAAGTCTCACTCTTCTTGCACCGAGCAGACGGTTCAAATATTTACTTGCCATGGGACTGGTGAAAAGGTTATTCTTGGAACCCTGCTGTTTTCCCAAACCACTGCATTCACCTTGTTGCTATACCAAACTGGACCTGGCAATTTTAGGAGAGGTTTTTGGTTTCTTGTTTTTGAGGGGATGGGATTTGTTGGTTTTGGTTTCTGGGTGGCTGTTTTGGGTTGGTGTTTTGTTTTTGTTTTGGTTGGTTTTTTGTTTTTAACCTAGGGGACCACGGTACAGCGATACGTCACTCAATTACTACCTTATGATTGACAGTTCACACTGGAATCAAAGGTGAATTCATGGGAGTAGAGGTGAGATATCGTTAGGCAAGTCTACAAAGAGAGATAGATGGGCATTTATTCATCACGCTGAAGTGAAACTACTGCACAATATAATTACATTAACAGTATATATTTACTTGTAAGTTACATGTAATGCATCTCCAATAAGATAAATCATGAGGGCTCCAGGGATGTTAGTTTACAGTTCAGCAGTAGTTTCATGAATAATGCTAAATTAAGGTAAACAGGACCTCACTGGCACATTTTTCTCACCTTCTTATAAGGAGCTTCAAGCATTGCTTCAATATCAATATCATCAGCCATGTTTCAGGACACCTAGAAAGAGAAGTAAAATCCACCTGAGAGAAGAAAAAAAACAAACCCTTGTGGTTTTTATTCCAAAGGCTTTTGCAGTCATCGGTGCACTAGTCCAAATTTACAGAGCAGTGTCTTACAAGACATTTCCAACAGTAACTGGAATGAAGCTTTGCCCAGTGAGATAAAGAACGTGACAGAAAGCAATTATAGCTGCAAACAACAAAAATGCTATTGCACACAATGAGCCAGTGGAGACCCCAGAGGTATTCCACCGATTTATTCAAAGGCAAAGAGGACAGCTCATTTATGTTACCGAAATGCAGGTCTGGCAGCCACCCTGAGAAGTACTAGAGCTTGACCAAAAGATCAGAGACATGGAAGGAACACAGAACAAACATTCAGGCAAACCCGTACACAGCTTCCTAGATTTGCTACCATAGCAGCATAAAGGGAACACTATGGGCCTGTAAGACAGTCTCCTGAATCACTGGGGGCACAGGAGAAACAGTTACAATTCAAGCACTAACATCTACTGAAGCATATACAAGATCCAACCAGCCTGGAACTCCAGGTTTTTGATAAGAAACGTCCACCACACAACACTAGTCACCACAAAATTTGATTTTTCAGGTTCAACCACCTAATGTAATTTTGTTTTACTCTGAATCCCTTTGACATTTGATTTCCTTTCCCTAAACAGGTATCCTGTTAAGAAACTTTCAAGGCTCTGCATTAAGATACAAAGGCTCAACTTCCTCAAGTCTCTTCATAAAAGTTTCCTGTTTCTTTCTTAAGCTTAAAAATGGATAGGCCTCTAGATCCAAAATCAGACAGCCCAAGAGTGAAGATTCTCCTGCACATACACCATAATATGGAGTTTTAATCATACAGGTTAGTTCCTGCACCTTGGTTACAGGCACTGCTGCAGGAACTGTGCTGTCCAGAGACTTGGCCAGCCTGACGAAATCATTACAACATTTCAAGACCCTTTTAGCTGTTTGCTCATAACTTTGGATATTACACCAGAGGTACACTGTGTTTAAGAATCAAGTAAACCCCCAACCCCCTACCCACATCTGACCATCACTCATCAATACAATGACAAATAAAATACAACCCTTTAACAATATGAGACCACTGGAAGCTCACACACAGTCACCCAACTAAAGCACAATAACTTCCGTGTTAAGTTACCGCCTCTGGGGCTACAGTGCTGTTACTTACAAATATGATCACCCTTATTTATGTGTAATGGCTCGATTTTACTTCTTACTACAGTATTTGCATACAGCTTTCATCTATGTGTACGCATACAAGTTAATTCACCACCTCTCTACTGGTGTTTGCTATGAACAAGTAGACCAGTATGATCAAGGTGAATAGCACCACGCCATACCCAAGGTTCTACAAGAAAATTCCCTCCAGTGAAACCACCCACAATTAATTTAGCTAACATTTCCAGCTGTACCTGGGGTGGGGTGGTTCTTGCACAAGAGGGGTGGCCAAAGGGGATGATGGGACCCACAGTAGGGACCGCCAAATCACGACTGGCATGGCAAAGCGAATAGGGAATGACTATTACTGCATTCAATCCAATAGTAAAGAGCGAATGAACTATTATGCAGGAGGTTCAAAACAAAGGTCCTTATTCAAAAAGCATTAAGCCACAGAATTCACTGTCAGAGAACACTGTGGATGCTAACAAAGGAAAAAAAAAACACAGGCAGTGTTCAAAAATCCCAAAACAAAGCACGAAAATGTACAGAAAAAGCTTTCATTAAACAAAGACATGCCTTGTGACCCTCAGCCACAACTATCCGACAGTACGGGCACACGGAGTGAAGTACCCCTGTACGACTGCCTTGTGTCTTGTCCTTCAGCATTTAGTGTTGGCCACCACGAGGGAGAGGATCGAGAGTCACACAGACCTTTGGTGTCACCCAGGGCATCTGCGGACTCTGTACTCTGTACAAACACCTCCTGCTCACGTAACCAGACCTACAGCTCTGCAATTCACCTAATCGATACCATGTTATCTTTAAAAAAGGCTATTCTTTAAAAAGAAAAACCACAAGTAAGAGTCTTTAATTATTTCAAACTAGCAGAAAACCATGACAGGTTTTCGAGTATCTTTCATTAAACACTGAAAAAAAGCCTCTCAGCTTGCTCAAGAAAAGCACCTGATGTTTCTGTAGAGAAATAAGTTATAACATCACAACAACGAACGACCCCAGAACATCATAGCAAAGGAACAGCAAAATAAAAGACGCCAAAACCTCACAAGAAGGAATGAACTCCACTTGAGGCTCTGTGGGCACACAGAAAACCCAAAGGGACGTGAAATTTACTGCTACTGATCTAACAAGTGTTTTGAAGGCAGATTTCTAATCCCTTTTTGCTATGTTATATTGCACGAAAGGAGTTTAAGAGGCGTCTGTCCTCGAAATTATTCGCTCTAGAAACTCCAAAAAATGACAATCCCACTCCTGCTTTACCAGGAAGCCCCGGAGAAGCCCCGGGGAAGCTGAGGGAGCAGGCCGACGCCTGGGGCGGACGCCAGCTCCCGGCAACACAGCGCCCCTAGGCCCAAGGAGCCCCCGCGGCCCTGCGCGCACCACACAGCCCATCGGCCTCCCAAACGGGTGGCTCCGCAGGTGCCCGCCTGCCCCGCGCCTCGCCCGCACCCT
>VZTM01022417.1:195223-222367 GCA_013400555.1 Jacana jacana
GGCCCAGCCCTGGAGCTCGGCGTCGTGCCCGGGCCTTGGGGGTCCGTCAGCGTCGCCCTCTCCAGCGGCTGCGGCCTCTGCCGGTGCCCTCTCGCCTCCGAAGAGGAGCGGTTGAGTTGGAAGCGCCCTCTGTTTTTGTACTGGTTTGGGGCGGGTTGCACGCGTAGGTTGCTCTCTGTCACCTGAAAACCCGAACGGAATTACAACATGCCAATGAACTCCTGGTCAAGGAGAGGACCGACTGAGAGTTTGTTCGCTGGAGAGGGGTGACGAGGAGAGCGTTCTCCCCCGCCCTGGAAGCGGGTGGGAGCCGGGGTCAGCTGGAGGCAGTGGGAACGGGGGGCTGGGGAGCCAGCTCAGCCGTCCCGCTCCCGGCGAACGCGGGCCGGTTCCTGGCTTGTCCGAAAAACCCTCTTCAGACCTGCTGCTCGCTCTGCGCCCCGGGTTGTCGGCCAGCAGTGGCCGAATGGGGTTTGGCCGTGCCGGGAGGAAGGACCCTGCAGGAGCACTGTCCTCCCTGCGGCTGGTGCCGGTTGCTGTTGGGCTGTTTTGCCAGCATTTTGGTTTTTTTTTCATCCTGGATGAAAAGCTCGGCCGATTTAACATTCCTGCGAGCACGGCTCTCCCCAGGGGCACCAGATTTCAGCTGGCTTCTCACATTCTCTTTGTCTGGGGGAGAGGAGGGAGGGCTGTGCTGGCGTCTTTCCCGGTACCTCTGTGATGGTGCAAGGTGTTTGAAATTATCTTTATTTCTCTTGTCTTTGAAGTTGGGTTTTTTTCCTTTCTTGTCTGTCTCTTCTTGTCCTCCAGCAGAATGTGATGGAGATAGTCCATAAGGAATGTTTTGGGGAGGGATCCCTCGAGAGTGGGACACCAGACTTCATGCAGAGCAGAAGGATGAAGCCAGCAGCACACTCCTGCCAGCAGCAGCAGGAGCTCAGAGTGGCTGCTTCTGCCGCCTGGCCTGGCTCGTGGCAGCCAAGGGTGCTTGGTCTTCGAGGTTGTGGCTTCAGGGGATCAGGTGGAGAGCCTGAGAAAGCCATGCAGATTTGGGGCTGTCGCCCCTTTAGCCGGTGCAGAGGAGTGCTGCTTGTGCTGGATTTCAGCAGTTTGTCCCTTGTGTCCCCACTATCTCTTTGGTGCTTGTTGAGTTTGATGTCTGCAGCGCTGACGAGACCGCTGTTCAGAGTGATGCCAAGATCACAGTGGATTATAGGAATGTGGATTTTGAAACCAGGTTTTTGGTCAGAGAGTTCATATGCCTGCTGTGTTCACAACAGGTTTTCTTAGCTGAAACAGATGTCTTGGCCTTAGCTGGGAGCACGTAAGCTGGAGGGAGATCTCAGTGTGCTGGCCTGGTGTGTGTTGTAACCAGAACAATTCTATGCTCATCCTTGCGATGCAGAAGGCTGCTTTCAGCCTGGCTGTTACTGGGTCTGCAGCTGAAAACCTCATGAGAGACTTGCACGTTTGTGCTAACAAGACATGCAGAGCCTGAATGCTGCCCTGCTTTAGGGGCACAGAAGGCAAATGCATCCCGTTCAACCCATTTACTTATCGCTAGGGAAATGTAATGTGCCATGGTGCAGACATGAAAGGGCAAGGCAGACTACTACAGTGAACTGCCTAGTGGGTGAGAGGACCTTGCAGATTTCAGTGTACTCGTGCCTGAGCTCTGGGGCACTATTTTAATCAACCCAGCTGTTCTTTTTGGTGTTGGCTTCATAGGATTGGGGCAACTGCCTGCTGGCTACCAGGGAGTTCTGTAAACCAGGGAACAGGGATTTTTTTCCCCCTATACAACCATGAAGGATTAGCATTGTTGAGGGACTGTGGGAAGGACTGTAGGATCTAAATCAGTTTTAATGGAAACAGTTCTGTATTTAAAGATAACGAAGCATAAACTGCAGTAGGATTCTGGCTTTTTTGGCCCATGAAAGTGCTGTGTTTCATTTATTTTTTTTCGGCAGTGCAGTTTAATAAATATACATATTCATGAACTCTTTCTTTGAAGTCATGAAAGGATGTGTCATATCTATATTTCTTCACAGGTAAATGCATTAGTAAGAGTACTACTTGATTGCTGTTTTACCTATGGAGAAGAAAGGTTTTCAGTCTGGACTTGCTGTTGCAGCAGTATGAGTCTGGCTGTTTGAATTAAAGTCGCAGGACGTGAGCAGAGGGAGATCTAGCCCTTGGCAGAAGCACTGGGGATTGCTGAAGCCCTGTTAGCTGGGTGGGTGGCATGACAGGGAACAGTCAGCGTACTCGGTCAGTGGGAGACTGGCTGGATTGGCTGACTTCGTTTGCTTAATACAAAATATAAAGAGTTCACAAACTTCAGGTTCTGATTATGATGAAGACTCTTCATTTTGTTATTGAATCTCAGTATTTTGAGTATGAGTTTGTTGCATATAGTTAATTCAGGCTTCAGTTTGTCTTTGAATAATAGTTTCTGCATTTTTTCAGAATCTTTAATTTAGGAACGAGTGAAAACTTCCACACTTCATCAGCCTGCCCTGGAGCTGTTGACGGACTCCTTGTGTCTGAACTCAGCTGTGGCTTTGCATCAAAGGGGTCTTCTGTTTTTGGCAGGGCATCTAAACCTCCTGCTGTTATTCAGTGCAGAGCCCCCCACATCCTCTGAACTGGGTCCATGTGCACTGTTCTGGTTTGCTCTCTTCTGAATTGGCTTAAATCCATGTAGAGACATCCTCTCTGTGGCTAGCTGTGACTGCAGGACAAGCTTCTGCTTTCCAGCAGGTTGTCCCTCTCCTGTCTGCTGGATGAGTCCATTCCTCGATGAGCGTTGTGGTAACCTGCTTCACAGTAAATGAGCTGGGGTGGTAAAGCTGTCTGCTCCCTTGTTGGAGATAAGGGCAGGTGGGAGAGGTTCTCCACAGCCTGATCTCTGCCACACACTTCTGGTGTCACCCCTGTTCCTCTGAACATCCTGCTGGAGCTATTGCTGAGCTTGCCGGGCAAGTTTATTCCTGATTAAATGGTTCAGGGGTGAAAGACCAGCTGGCTTTAAGTGTAAGGAAGAGTGTGGTTTTTGCTCCAGTAGCTCTGCTGGCAGAGATAGAAGAGGGGGATAAGCTGTGGAGGACAGGGTAGTTGTCCACTGTCACTGCTGTGTCCTTTTTAAGCTGCTCCCATCAGCAGGCCCAGCACAGCCCGGAGCTGACTCCACAGGTGGAGTCCTGCCTTCAGTTACAGCCTTTGACTCTATGCAGATAAAGCCTGTTCCTTGTGAAACACCTTCAGACACATCAGAGTCGTCTGATGGAAACTAATCAGGAGTTCAAAGGACAGCAGCAGCGTTTCCTCCTTCCCTGTGGTCTCCTTTCCCAGTGTTTCCATTCCTGTCGTACTACCCAGATGGCTTTCTCGCTGGATGATGCAATTAGGAGGAGGTACTCGCAGGCTTTCAGCAAATAAATATGTCTGAATCTGAAATGCTTCGTTTAGGCTCCATCAGCCCTTCCTAGGTGGAGTGCAATCATTTGTGCCTTGTTGTGACATGTATACGCTCCTGTTTCTTTAAAAAGCCCTCTGGGTGGATTTGAATAGTTGCTGGAGTGCCTCTTGTTTGTGATAAAAATAAATTCTGGAGCAGACACTGGGATTTGGTTTTAGGTGGGCTCGTGGAGGGTTTCTGAGCTCTGCTGTTGTAATGCAAACCTCTGATGTGATTTTCTGCCTTTGCTGAGGTGCACAGGAAGGCACTTGTAGGAAAGGTGGCTTTAGCGATCGAGGGATTTCATGTGGTTTTGGGTAGCTCAAAAGTGTCCACCAAAGCAAGCTGGCTGATTGGTTTTATACTCTTTCATGGGGAAGAGCAGTCTTCCGCTTCGGGCAGTTTCTTAGAGCAGTTGGTTTTTGGAGTGGCAGGAAGATACTAACTGAAGCAGCAGATGTGGGGTCCTTCTGGCTCGTGCATCTGGAACAAGACACTTGGGTCAAGAGAAAACTTTTGTGCACTTGGTTTTTGTCTCGTGGGAGAATGGAAAAAGAACCATTCTTTGGGATATATTCTCTCGTACTAATTACTGTTCCCAAGTGTTTGATGTTACTGATATCAGGAATAAGTGTTTTGTATTTCCAGTTCAATATTCACCAGCAGGTTCCAGTGTAGCTGGTGTCAGCCACCCTCCAGCTACTCTCCCAAGCCTTTTTTCTTTGTCTATTGCCGGTTGCTGTTTCTTGGTTATGCAATGCACAGAGCAAAAGGAGGTTTGGGAAGCTTGTAATGAGGATGGTGAAGATGCAGATCGCTTGTTCGCAGTGAAGCGTGGGAGATGGAAAGGGCTCCGTGCTCCCTGGGGGAGCGTTGGTAGGGCTGGTGTAGCAGCTCGAGCAGTCGGGCTGTGTCTGGCCTCCTGCAGTGGTGTGCTTCAGGCCAAAAGAAGGGGCTCCAGTTGGACAATACCAGCTTTAGAAAGTTCCCCCAGGAAAAAAATAATGTTGAAAGGATCACTGGAGAGGATGAGATTTGTTTTGTGGGTTGTTTTTTTGTTTTGTTTTGTTTTTTTCCCCTGGCTCTTTTGTCTTTTTGGACCTTTTTTTTTTTTTTGTATGAAGTTCCGTGGAGGGTTTTATGCTGGAGAGCACTGGGAAACTTCTGAAATAGAGAGGTCTGAATAAAATTATTCACTGGTGTCTCTGTCAGGCACCAGAGGCAAATAGAAGGCTGGCTGTACATAGAGGATGTATTTTCTTAGTCCTCTCATGTTCTGCTTTGCCCAGCTCCCCAAGCTAAGCTGTCACTGTACTTTGCCTTCCTCAATGGAAACTGCTCTGATGTGGGATGAAATGATGACGGCAAGCATGCTGTGCTCCCTGGGCTTGCTGCAGGTTCCTGTTTCAGCATGGAGCTGAGCAGTCTTGGGCCCCTCTAAACAGAGCTTTTGCCTAGCCACGGGGTTTATGATCTACAAAAAGCAAACAAGCCTGATGACCAACCCTGTGCTGGGCTCAGTAGTGTGTGTAACTGGGCAGGTGTGGGACACTGCCATAAGGCACTTGGCTTTGGCAGGTGGGGCTGTTTCCTACCTGGGCAAACAAAGCTGCTGCTTTCTGCCTGGAAACCTGTTAGAGGCAAGAAAACCTCAGTGTAGTGGGATTTTGTGTCACTGTGGACATGGTGCAGCAGTGGCCCAGGGTCAGGTGCAGTGTAGCAGGGATAACTTCTTTGTTCTCTAGAGCTGGTTTCTCTGTTTGGTTTGATTTGTGTTTATTTTTTCCCCAAAAGACTGACAAAGAGGCTTACTGTCTCCAACAGTGACACCGAGGAAAGCCCTGCCGATGCTGCCCGACGAGTTGGGACCAGGCTCAGCGAAACCCCTCTAACCACGTGGAGCTCAGCCATCTTGGGTTTTTGGTTCTGAGGCAGTGCAATCTCTTGCCTATGGGTTTTCATGTGTAGCAGCAGCTAGGGCTCAGTTTAGGAGGGGGATGAACTGGCGTTAAAATGCTTTCAGTAACAAACTGAAGCCAGAGAAAAAGTTGTCGTGACGGACTTCATAGCTGAATGATGAAATACAGGCCCGGGGGCGCAGCAGGCGAGCGGTGCTGCTGGGAGAGGCACTGCCCCAGGGGCTCTGGCCAGACCAGGCAGTGGACGTTGACTCTAGTTTTTGGTACCTCTGCGCTTGTCTGCCGGGCCCTCAGGGTGGCTACCTGGGTTTTGTGTTGGCACTCTGAGCTGCCCGAGCCAGCTGGTCCTGGCCGCTCCTGCCACTGGGGTGGCTGGTCCTCACCCTCTGCTGGTCTGTTCTCAGTCCTGCTCTCCCCCAGGCAGCCAGTTCTGTCTGCGCTCCTCTCCCCGGTGCTTTCGGTGCTGTGTGGGTCTGGTGACTGCTGCTTCCTCGTGTGTGTTGTACTTCGATAGTCCCTGATGGCTGCAAATATCCAGCTGTGTGTCAGCCACACTGTCAAGCACTTCTTTTCTCCCTAGCTACACTAATTAGGTTTGGGGTATTTTTTTATTAGGCCTTCCAAGCACTGCTCTAAGCTGTGCTGGTGGGAGGAGAAGCTATGAATTCTTGGTGATGAATCGACATCCACTGAAGCAAAAAGAGCTGGCAGAGGGGCTGTGGCCTGAGGTGCAGAGCCTGGAGCGTGGCCGGCATGAGAGGCATGTGAGGGCGATGCCTGAGGACAAACTCTAAGCATGGTGTAACGAGGAGGCAGGTTTTCTCAGCAGTTCATACCCCGTTGTAAAATAATGGATAGCCTGGCTGGGCTGTGCTGCGGTGCATTAGGCAGTCCAGTACAACAAGTGTGAAGCAAGTGGTGGGGGGGTTTGGAGGGCAGTGTTGTGCTTTGGTGGGCACTGCTCCTGTTTGCAGTGCTGCATTAGAGCACAAACAGCAGAAGAGTTACAGTTTTGGTGTGCAAAATACTTAGAAAGCTTGCCCCTGAAGTATGCTAATTTTAGTGAAATTAGCTTTAAAATTCACTGCAAATGAGGGTGAAAAGCAAGTGCCATGGTCCTTCTTGTACTGTGGGTTTAGAAGCTGCTGGGGGAGTGCCTGGTGAGTAGATGGTGATCTGACAACTTGGCCTAAATTCACTAAAGCTGCTGTTGTATGAAGTTAGTCTAAAGCATGGGTTTGAGGTTCTGGAGACTGAGGGCTTTTCCAAGGTAGAAGTCTTGTCTTTTATCTTCTATGCTTATTGCTGCCCCAAGACAATGATCATCTTCTGGGGTGGAAGTTGTGCGCTGCCACCCTTGTTTCTTCTGCCCCTGGGTTCTGTCACCAGAACAGTTGAGTTAATTAAGGGAGGGTGAAGTGTCTGGTTTTTAGTTAGTGAGATGAGTTAGCTCTATGAGTTAGCTCTATGTGGGATGGTTTGAGGAGGTCCAGTGCCCTTGTGTGATGAGCTGTGGGGATGAACCGGGGAGGGGAGTGGGGGGAAGTGTAGAGGACACCCTCTCCTTCCAGTAGCAGCAAGTCATTGGATCTGCTCTGCTTTGTGTGCCATGATGCTACCAACCAGTTCCCTCTCCCACAGTCCGTCAGGCCAGCTTTGGACACTATGCTGCAGGGGTGGCTTGTTGACCTGGCTGCAGGAGAGAGAGCTGCTGTGGGGCAGAACTCCCATTGTGGGGGGACACTTGTTCAGGTTGCTCCTGTTGACACAAGGAGGGCTGGATGAGTCTGGCAAAAGGGGAGATGGTGATTTCAGCCTCTCTGGCTCCCCGTATCGTTTCCTCAGCAAGGTGGCCTCTTGAGGTGCGATGGCAGAGTCCTCCGTCAGCCACCCCACACTGCCTCTGATGGCAGAGCACTTGTGTGCTTAAACTTTATTTGGTCTTGGAGGGATGAAATCGCTTCCTTTTGCCTCCTTTTGGTTAAGGAAAGCTTCTGCTGAGCTGTGAGAGCTCTCTGCGTGGGGGAGAAGTAACCCAGCATGCTTGGTGCCAGGTATGCTTGAGTGCAGGGCTAGAGGGACGCTTCATCTTGGGCTGCTTTCTTCTTCTGCATGAAGGTGGAAAAGGGTGGATGGCATGATGATCACCAGATAGCTCAGTGAAATAGCCCAAATTTCATCTTGAAATGCAAAATGGGCAACTTCCAGTAGCTGATGTGCTCGTTCCTGCCTGACCTGGATGGGTTGGCTGGTGAGCTGTGCTTATTTTTGGGCTGCATCCTGCACCAGAGGCTCTTTGGGGAAGAGAACAGTTTCCTACTTGAGTGTCTCCTGATACCACGTACATCTTGTACTCTCGAGTGCTGAAATAAAATAGCCCCTGCAGCTGGCCACGGCAGCTCCATTACCACTGTCCTGGCAGCACCCGTGGTGCCTGCTCACAGCAGAGTCTGGCCCCAGGACCAGCATGGGCAGGGGAGGGCACACGCTTCATTCCTGTTACCTTGCTCAAACCTCTACTGTTCGCAGCAGTAGCCGTTTCTTCAAGTGAATTTGTGCTCAGAGAACAGACACATTTTTCATGGGGCTGCCTGTGATGCTGCTTTCTTGCCCTCCATGTTCCAGCTAGACCTGGATTGAACCCGGAGTTCCTGTGCACTGCAGAGAGGATTTAAGGGGCTTTACATGAATTAACAGTATTCCCCTGAAATTACCATTTTGGGGCTGTTAGCTGCAGCAGGCATGTGCACTGCTTTGCCTGTGGGACTGTGGCTGTCTCCCCTGGGCAAGGGCATGACATCCGTGAGCAAACAGCTTTAATGGGGAGACGTGTCTGTACTGAGCTCGGACTGCTTCCTCGGTCCTCCTCGGGGTGCAGCAGCTGGGACAGGAGCACACGGTCCTGTGGAGGAAGAGCAATGCCAGTGTGGCTGCTGAGAAACTGGGCGCTGCTGGGGGCGGCCGAGCCAGCCCCTTCCCAGGGGGCAGCCCTGTCGGGGCAGAGCTTTCCCCGCAGAGCATCGGGCTTTGTCTCTTCCAGCCTCACACCTGCGGAGCTGTGACAGAAGGTGTCAAGAGGAGTAACGAACAGCTGGGAGGTGCAAACCTTTGGGGTTTTTGTGCTTCAGGCAGGAATTGATTGGTGAATTATTTTTTAAATTAAAACCTGTTGCTGACTAAACCTGCCTTGCAGTTTATTAGCAGTTGGGCTCTGCCTCCTGTCTCTGGCAGGACCTTGTCAGGAACCCTGTGAGCCTTGACCTTGACTGCAGCTCTGTGCGGTCAATAGTGCCGAGAACAGGGGAGAAGGTCCAGGCTGTGGCTGCTCCCTGCAAGGGAGATGCTGCTCTTCTGGGATCTTGGCTGCCCTTGAAGGTCCTGTTTTCCCCTGGGAAAGAGGAGCCTTCATCTCTGCCTCTCATCTAATGGGACCCTTAGAAGGTGTTTTGGTCACGTAACATGCTTCCATCTCAGTTGTGGCATCTGGAAATTGGGGATATGCAGTTTCCTGTGAAAGCTCGGTACGTACATGCCCAGGAACAGTCATGATACCTCTGAGTCTGTGTTTATGATGGGCAGCATTAATAAAATTAATGAGGCTTATGCCTGCCCTGCTGCTGGCCTTTACTCCTCACTCTGAAACAAAGGGGCTGTCTGTTGTTGTGGTCACGTAAGAGCCCTGATATTTGTCTCCCTTGTACGGCTGTCCCTCTGCTCCAGGTAACTGGTAGGACTGGAGGTGGAATGGTAGTTATTTGGTGATGACATTGGTGGCTCGGAAGAAATGGATACCTCCACCAACAAAATATTAAAGACTTTTTTTTGTTGTTGTTAAAAAGACAACAAGAGGAAATGTGCAGTGAAAAAAAGACTTGGTGAAGCGAGAGGGATGTTGGTCAAAAAGAGGAAGCTGTATCTGTACAAGAAGACAAAAAAAAAACCCCCAAACCAAAACAAAAAACCAACTATTTCAGCAAATTACATGTAAAATCAAAATAAGGCAGGGCAGAGTATGACTCCTAAGGAGTGAAACTGTCAACTATGATTAATTTTCAAGTGTATCAGAAACCTTTTAGAGGCAGACAGCAGAAGAGATGAAGCTGTAAGAGGCATGGAAGGTAAAGCCATCGTAGAAGAATCTAAACCATTTTTTGGCCATCTTGGCTCCTGTGAAGGAGCTTTGTAGTTTGCAAAGCTACAAAAGAGCTGTCTGAGAAGTTTTCTCACATCTAATGACATTTAATGTCGGCAGAAATAGCTTTAGAGCAAACAGGAACTGATACGAAACCGTAAGGAACAGATAATTCAAGAGTGCTCGTAGGATCTTAAATCTGGAATTGCTGAGATACTTCTGTGTGTATTCTGTTGCTGGAGTGCCCTTGGTATTGTAGAAGTTGATGGTGGCAAATGCCATGGCATTTATTTTTTCTTTTAAAGAGGGTGATCTTGGGGAAATGGGAGGTATGCTTCAGGTGGCTCAATATCTGTGCCAGGCACGCTGCTAGGGAAGGGCTGTAGAGTGGATCTGGGTGACCACAGACCAGCGGGTCTGACCTCTGGGTCTTTGCAGTGAAGAAAAGGTCACTGAAGTCATGGCCAGGCACAGCTTCTCAGAAAAGAGTTAACAGGGCTTAATGCAAAGGTGAACCCTTGGACCTGCTGGAGCTTGTTGAGCATCTTGGTAGCAGGACCAGTAGACGTCGTAGAATCACCAAATGGTTTGTGTTGGAAGGGATCTTAAAGACCATCCAGTCCCACCCCCTGCCCTGGGCAGTGTCACCATGGAGGAAAGGTCTTGTTATGGACAGAGACCTGATGAAAGCATAGGTTGCAAAGGGCAGAGCTTATTAGTCATTTTCCAGTGTAAGAGACAGCAGTGGGGTCCCAGAGACTGGTACTGGGACTGGTTTCCATCCTATGGGTGACTTCAGGCATGGAAAGATGCAGTGAGATCTCCAGGTTTGCAGAGGATCCTCAATTCCTTCAGGTGGTTGGATTATCTCGCTCAAGCTGAGGAAATTTAGAAGGACCCCACAGGGCTGAGCAAGTGGACAAATAAGTGGCAGATGAACTTCAGAGTAGGGAAACGTGGGGCACTTGTAAGGGAAAATTATCTATAGCAGGCCTGTATAGTGCTGAACTGGTGGTTACAGCTCAGGAAGCAGCTCGGAGTCCTCATCGGCCGGTCTCTGCAATGGCAGCTAAAAACCTGGGTGAATGCTGGCCGCTGTCACCAAGGGTGATAACAAAGCAAAGGGCATCGTTTTGTCCCTCTGCAACACCTTGGTGCATATCTTGGGGGCTGCATGCAGTTATGGTTTCTGCATCTTGAGAAGGACAGTGGTGTTAGATGGGCTGTGGAGAAGACAATTTAAATGACTGAAGGACACGGCAACTGCCTTGGGAGAGAAGGGAGCAAAATTGTGACCCCTTGGTTCTGAATACAAGTCTGGTGTCGCACACGGTCAAAGTATGCAAAACTAAGAAGGCAGGGATTAAGATGAATTCATCTACTGAGTGTTGTGGTGCTAGAACAGGGGCACTTAATGAAACCTGGGGCAGACTGGTTTAAAGTGGGTAGAAGGAAATACTTTTATTGTATGCAACGTGTGGTGAACTTCTGAATTCATTGTCCTGGGTGGTTGTGGATGCAAAAGGCATCAGTAGGTTCCAAAAGCCTTTGAGTAAACTTATGGGCAGTCAGTCTGAACCAGACAATAGGAATAACAGCCAGGGATGTGCCTCTAGCATCCGTAATACAAGTGTGGATCCTGGGGGAATAAGGGAGGAGGCTGAGGATATACCGTGCGCACGTACTCTGCCTAGCAAACATCTCATGTTGTCCTGGTTGTAGACAGGACGGAGGAGCAGTTCATTTCACCCAAGATGTATATCTTAGCTTCCTGAATTCTTCCAGGAACCAACACTAAGTTGGAACATAGATATGACGTGTTGTGGGAGAACCAGCATGGCTTTTGTAGACCAAAACTGAGCCGCATGGCTCCACCGGCACTTGGAGGGTGTTTGCGAGCACATGGCAGGGGTCATCTGGTGGAGCAGTCCAGTGGACCTCTCTGAGAGGTTTCAGCACGGGGTATCCAGGAAAGGGTCATGTGAGGCACAGTCACTGACTAGCTAAAGGATAGGCTACAAAGATGAGGAGTGCACTGTCAGACCTGGAAGTGGAGGGAAGTCCTTGGGGAGCCAGGCTGGGATCTCTGCTGCTCGCAGCATTTGCATGGGACCTAGAGAAGCAGACGAAAGCGGTGGCTGGGGAAGAGCCACATGCACAGTGAGCGGTTCTGAGGGAACGTGAGAAATCCTGAGCACTGAAATTTGGAAATGAGGTTGGGGGGGAGGGGGCAAGAGGTGTTTCTGTGAAACTCTTGGCCAGAGTTTGGCAGCGCCACGAGAGGGTAAGAGGTTGTGAAGGGGAAGGAGGGGAGAGGAGCACAAAATGAAAAAGTCACAACGCTGTGGTCTGTGACAGGTCGAATGTTAAATGAACATCGGGTCATCCCCTCTCAAAGTCCTTGCTTCTAACTGCTGAAAGTACGACGACTCTGCAGTTTTTTGGGGTTTTTTCATCAGTGGCAAATACTCTGTACTGGAGGCAGGACTGTCTAGGTGGACATGAAATGTAAAGGGAAGTTGAATGTGGTCCCGATCCTTGCCCCAGTCCTTCGGCGATGCTGCGAAAGGACAGACAGAGCAGTGCCCACTGTGACATCTTCCAGATTTTCTCCTTCTTTGCTGTCTTTGTTGCCACTGCTGAAAGTGAAAAATCTCGGTTTTGAACTGCATACAGGCTAATAAATGCTTGGGGTTTTGGTGAGAGAAAACAAAAGGAACTTGTTTTGGGCACGAAATCAAAAAGTAAATTGTTCTCACACCACTGTTCGCTGTTACCATGTATAGCAATTACTGCCATGGCAACAGATATTTTCAAGATCCAGCCAAGATCTTCCAGGGCTGCAACATAACTTCTGATACTTGCTCATTGTGCTGCTATTAATAACTCTGTTCCCCCCCTCACAGCCAGGAAGTTTCTTCTTCCTCATGTTCCGAGTGCGAGGGATAAAGCTCATTTTAAATCAATTGTGGGGAGAAGTGACACTGGGGATTTCCTGGATTTTTTTTGTTCTGGAGATCCTGTCTAGTGCTGCCAGCTCTGCAGCCACCTCCTGAGCTGAGCTGTCTCTTGTGCTATTTATAAGGAAGCCCAGTCTGAATATTCCTTTCCTTTCTTTTTTTTTTTTCCCTTCCTTGAACACGAACAAACAAATGACACGCATTTACTCCTCTAGCTATGCACAGGAGCTTCAGGGTTTATGCCAAGCTGACTTGGTCAAGGGGAGAACCTGCTGCCAATTAAACATGGTCTGGGCCAGGCTCTGGTTGGCATGATTGCTTACCTCCTGGTCATTTAAACAAGATAACCCCGTGTATTCAAATTTGCGGTTCCGCTGTTTTTGCAGCAGTTGAATTAAGCTGTGTTTAAAATCGCCGAGTGCACACACATCTTTTCCCAGCTGCACTAGCATGCCTGCAAGAACCTCCCTCGAGTTGGAAGTGTGTCAGAGAGACCATCGCCAGGTCTTTTGGCACCTACTGAGGAGCTGCGGAAAAGGTGAGACTTGGGCTTATCCTCATCCTGGCAGTTCTTCTCAAGCCTGAGCATCTGTGATGAACTGTGCGGGGCGAGGACTGGGTTCCTGGGTCTGTCCCCGGCTCTGGTTCTGGTTAGACACTAGTCACACCTGTGCAGTTGACCAATTTCATCCCTCCAGTAGAACCAGTTGTTTTGCCAGGCCAATCTTTTCTTCTCCAGGGAGTTTGTTTTTCTTCTGCAGAAGTGTAACCAATAGCTGTAAAAGCCTCCTTGCCCCCTTTCCTCACCAACTTGAGAGTTAAAAGGAAGATGCTCCATGAGCATTCTGGTTGTCCTTACTTTCTGGTGCTCTCAGGTCTTGTGGCTTCTTCTGATGTCACTGTCTCTGACATCACCCTTGCCCAGATCTCCCTGACCCACTGGATTGACAGCCTACCATCATAACTGAGAGAAAAAGATTTACTGAAAACATGGAATATTTCATTTTACTGACCTGTAAAACATGGAATATTTCATTTTACTGAGAAGCTGAAGAAATGAGTGTGTACCCTGCAGAAGGCTGGTCCAGTCAAGAAGTGTTTCAGTGGTGCCTGCAGGGAGGGATTGCATCCCGCTTCTGTCGCTGCCCTCCCAGTTTCCCAGGGTACTGTGGTACCCCCCCTGCCCAGCCTTGCCACCCTGCCGGCCCCTGGGGGGCAGCACACACTGTGTGGGATTGAGCCTGGCTGGGAGGGTACCAGCTCACACAGCCCATCTGGTGTTTCTCCTGGACATCTCCAAGAAACTCTGGAGACCCTTTTCAAAAGCCTTTGGTGACTGGCACCATTATATGTTAATAGCTGGCTTCTTGCTGACTCTCAGAAAAGGTTAATCCCACCTTTTTTCTATGACATGGGGAGTCCAAAGGCAGATTTTGGGATTTAACTAATGGTGCTTTGCTCTGACATGTGAGATTGCAGAGATGTTCAGCGTTACAGAAGCTGACTGCACTTTAAGGCAAGGTTGAGCGACTCAGTTTGGTCTCTAATTAAATCAAGATAGATCTTGTTAATGACAAAGCACCAGAACTATACCTGACTAGTATTTTTGGCCATTTGGAATTGGAAGGTGTTAGTACAGTCGCTGCTAATCTTACAGACACAAGTAAATACACAAAGTAGAGGTTGAAATACAGCTCATGTGATGTGACTCTTACCCACATCATGATGTTTTGGAGATGACTGGGAGAGGATGTCAGTTTGGGGCAACACTTAAACACGCCTTTCCTTTCAGAGGAAGCTTTTTTTCCATGGTTTGTTACATCAGAATTAAAAACAATGGAAAAATTCAAAGATAGGCTGTGTTTTTCATCCCAGAATGCTAATTCACTCACTGAGACGGGTTTTCGGAGGTGGAGGTGTGCGTGGAGCGGGGGGAAGCTCCAGGGCTGCGGGAGGGGACTGGAGCTCCAGTTCATGGCCTCACAGCAGCCTTACTCTGCCACGTCCAACCCGCTGTTCATCCAGGGATTCCTGTAGGCAAAACAAATGCAAGAAATTAATTTCTCATGGAAAAGAGGATTGCTTGCTTATTGTTTTATGAAGGGTTTATGAACTCTGTGGCTGAGGGGTTTGCCTATTCACCGTCTCTCTTCCCTTGCCAGAGGAAATGAGTGTGCTTTGGGCTGGGGAAATGACTCTGAAGCAGCTCCTCTGCAAGGAGTCCTGTTGGGATGAGTTTCCTGGTGGCAGCTTGGGGCGCAGGGGAGAGTTATTTGTTTGTGGACTGTGTGCTTCCCATTGCCTTTGACTTGCTGCCAAATTCCTCTGCCGTCCCAGCGCTGCAGCAGTTAACTTGAGTCACGTTTAACAAGCTTGGACAGCTAATACTTTCAAGAGCTTCTTTGCATTTGTTCCTGCTTGTTTTTTCAACAGTCGGCAGAGGCAGCTGCAGCCGGGGTGATTTGCTGAAGAATGAAATGGCCTAAAAAAGTTGTGATGAAACACTGTTATCTTTGTTTTATACTTTTAGCCATAAATGTCTTGTGGGCTCTGCTAGCTGAGAAATAACCCGGTCCCTTGCAAACCGCATCTGTGTTGTGGATGAGTTTTCAAGGAACTCTGTGTTTCAGCTAATAAATGACTGGCAGCCCTTTAAATGAGGGGAGACAGAGGGCCATTATTTTGCTAATGCCATGCTTTTGGGAACGTTGCTGCTTCAGATACTTAGCTTTGCAGGCTGGTGCTTGAATGCCGTATGCTCTGGGCTGGCTGTGTGCAGGGAGCC
The DNA here is from genome assembly GCA_013400555.1 of Jacana jacana. Lineage (NCBI taxonomy): Eukaryota > Metazoa > Chordata > Aves > Charadriiformes > Jacanidae > Jacana > Jacana jacana. The sequence goes on from VZTM01022417.1 coordinate 210,480, forward strand.
CACGCTGGCACCCTCGGTGACACCCACTGTTTGCCTATGGCTTTGCCTTGCAGGTGCTCCACCCTTTAATGACAGCCTTGGTCTACTCCTGTCCCCACTGCTGCCAGCTCCTCTAGACAACCTGAAGCCATGGTGGGTTTTTTTAGGTCTGGTGGAGTTATTTTAGGCCTGAGGTGGATGTCTCGAGGTCCTTTAGGTCCCTGTCCCTGCACGCTCTTACTAAGGCGTCTGCTCAGCTGATGGGTTTCCCTTCTCTGGTTTTGTAGCTTTCTTTGTGTCCCTGTCTCACAGTCTTTGCCCACTGACATAATTCAGAAACCTCTCTACATGTTTCCTCCTTGTTGCTTGGTGTTCTCTTGTGTAGCAGATAAACATCTCTGCGCCTGGTGTAAATGAACCCTGGCCCTTGGTTCTGTTGCTGCTGTGGGGTCTCCTTTCCCTTCAATGGAGGTGCTATAAAAATTGTTCTTCTTTTCCCCTCCTGCACGGGGAAACCATGCACCCCATAGCACTGCAGCATGTTTGTGGTCGTGCAGTGCCATGCGTGGTTTCAGTAAGCCCAGGACAATCCATTTGTGCACAGAAATGATGAAAATGAGTTGGTTACAGGGTTAATGCTGTGGAGTTGCTCCTTGTGCAGCATGAGTGATGTGTGCTGCTGCCGGGGCGGTGCTGCAGTTGTTGGGTTCATGTGGTGGGGTTGCTTTTCCAGAGCAGCTTCTGCCTGTGGACCTCCTGTTCTCAGGCTGCTCTCCTTGGCATCGACCAGCCGAGGCAGCAGCTGCAGGGTCCCTTCATGGCAATGCTGGGAGGAACCCCTGAAATCGGCTGCAGTGATATAGGAGGCCATGAAGAGTCAATCTCAGTCCTGAAGCAGCTGGGCAGCAAGCACGAGCTTTGTCAGTAATTCCTAGAATGACAGAGGGGGCAGTGAGTGCTGCCATGTCCTTGAAATAGCAGGGATATCATCTGTGTGACATGACTTGCTTTGGCACAGTGAGAGCACTTGGCTTGTGCTGCTTCTCCAAGGCTTTTTGCCCTTTGTCCTTTTGTCAGGTGCATCCTCTCCACCTTGTTCCTGCAGCCATATCAGCATGAGACTCTTGGCCCTTGTCAGCTTTGGGAAATTTCACTCTGCTTAGGTCTGGTTTACTTCTCTTTGGTGGCTGGTGGAGTGATGTGGAGAACTTACTGGTCCGTGGAAACAGGAACAAGCCACATTCAACTTTCTGATCACTGACCAGGGTTTCAATCAGCAGGTAGCTCTGTGGTGCTGGGCAGGAGATTCTGTCCCTTCCTCTTGCCATGCGTCCATCCCCCTGATGAGAAAGGGAACAGCCCAGGCCTGATCCTGGGGTTATGTTGATGCTGGGAGGCTCTTTGGTGCCTTGAGTGCCATTTTGGGCAGAACCTGTATGACTTGGTGCCAGGCAGTACGTGGCCTGCTCCAGCTGGAATCGTCTGTTTTATCTTCTTGGGACACACCAAGCTATAAGTAGAACATGTATGTGTGACCTTGTGTACCTCACTGAGGAGACTTGCACGCCTGAAAGGATCTAGCTGATGCAGCTGGCGATGGCTTCATGTGAGTACCCAGTACCCCTTTGCTGGAGCTGGGTACAGACGGGATGGCCACAGTGACGCTCACTGCTTACAGCGTACCTGCCTGTACAAATCCTCCCTCAAACTGGGGACGTCGCCTCTGGGGGCAATGGGAAGGTGCCAGTCTGCTGCCCTGGGGCTGAGCTTGGGGGTCCTTGGTGAGGCAGCACCAAGGGATGGAGGGAGGGCAAGATGTGTTCTGGCGGTGTCAGTCAGTTGTTGCTGAACCCACAGGTTGTCCCATAATGCCTTCACCTAAGCAGCTGCAAAGTATTTCCTCTCTAGGATATTGCTAAAATTGAGGCTTTCCAATGTAAGTGCTGTTTGTTGGGAACAAAATCGGGTTATGAACATGTTGAGGTGTGATGCAGACACCGTCAGAGCTTGGTGTCTGGTATCCCTCCAGTCTGGGCAGTAGCAGATTTGACCACGTGTCCTGGGAGTGATGCAGCCCAAGGCCTTGCAGTACAGGCAGGAGGACAGCACTGAGCTGTGCCGGGCCTCAGCTCCCCTCCAGGGTCTCTGTGCCCCCTGGGCAGGGACTGTCCAGCTGGCACCGAGCCTCCATGCAGCTTCCTCCCAACAAGCAGGTGGGGTTTGATGGGGCTGTGAGTCTATGCAGCGTGTTTTGGAAGGAAAGAGAGGGGATGAAAACTGCCAGTACACTTATACTTTAATTATTTTTTTTTCTTATGAGACTCGTTGTCAAATGCTCAGCCCTTAAAAGGAAAAAGGACTCTGCTGAAGCCTTCACTGAGCTTAGGAGGTGCCGCTGTGTCTGGGGCGAAGAAGAGCTTTAGGGAGGCAGTGTAAGGACCTGGGGGTTTGGGTCATGCTCTGATGCAAACTGAAAACTCCAGCTGTGGGGGCAGGAGAGATCCAAGGAATGCCATGGGAGAAGCTCGAGGGCTGGGTGGGTTGTCGGGGCACATCCTGTAGCCCAAGGAATGAAAATGGCTTGCTGCTCTGTTGTGACCCGGGGCTCAAGCTCTACAAGGGATTTTGTTACCCTGTCATGTAAAGCACTGGGTCGGCTGGGACAGACTGGCAGGAGAGGCTGGATCCCTGCCCCTGGCCAGCTTGGGGATCCTTACAAAGAGCAGAGGGAAGCACCTGGAACCTTTGTAACGCTGAATGCTTTTTGAGATCTCACACCTTTCACCCTCTGCCCGGGCTGCAGCGGCTGCAGCTGCTCTCTAAGCGTAATGCAGTCCCAGGAGCTCGTCCTCACCAAGGATTTGGGGACAGAGAGAAGTGAGAGCCCCTTGGCCTTCAAGGGAGCAGCAGGACCTTTCCCCGGGCACAGCAGCCAGCCTGCTCTGTGTCTCTGACTGAGGAGCTACAGCAGGAGCCTGGGTGTGCAGGCACAGGCAGAGCTGTGTCCCGTCTGCATCATCAAGACTTTTATAACGGGAGTGGATTTTACTTGTGCCCCCACATGCAGTTTCCTTTAGTGTTGGTCTGTGCAGTCCCCTGGGGACTGTGCCCACATCTCCAGTACCTGAACTGCTTGTTAGTGCCCATCAGGTGTTTTATGCTCTGTCCTGAGGCCATTAAAATGGGGTTGTTTCCTGCCCTTTGCTCTTCCCTCTGTTGCAAAACTCCCATCTTGTGGAGAAGACAGAGGATGGGGTGGGGGCAAGCAATGCTTCAGGTCCCTCTGTCTTTCCCTCCCTCTGCCTGGCTGCGGGGCTTGCCTGGGGGTGATTTTTGGGGTCCAGTTCAGTATGAGCCTGGTGCTGCTGGTGGGGCTGCACAATTCCTGATGGGCTGTGGGTGATGGAGAGTGTGAAGGCTGGTGTGGTGTGGGATTCTGTGCTGCCCTCCGTTCTCCCCGCTGAGATACAGTGCTCTGAGATGCCTGTGCACCCATCCCACCCAACACTCAGGTGCTGGTGTTCAGACATAGGACCTTATGCCTTTTGGGTTGTTCTGGGCTGTTTTAGGTAGATTGTTTTTGTAGTGCAATTTTTTTTAATTAAAACCACCAAAGTAATGAGATGCTTTGCATGATGGGACCTTTTCCAGACTCTCTCCTACCTCTAACTCACCTGTTGTGGTGCAGTGCTGTGCTGCTGTCTGGCTGGGCTCAGCTTTCAGAAAGCTGCTGCTCTGGTCTTGCTGGAGCTTAGCAGGCATGCTCAGGCTTTGAACCATTGCAGCCCTTTGGTCTGTATTTTCACAGTCTGGTCTGTCTCCTGTGAAGCAGAGGCTGGTTTGTTTGCATAATGCTTATTTTCAGAAGCAGGAGGGGTTTAGAAACAGGCTGACATTATATTTATTTTTAGTTGCGCTCTAATTTTTCTTAGAAAGATACATGTGTATTCAAAAGCAGTTCAAATATATAAATATATGGAACCATAGAATCATTTAGGTTGGCAGAGACCCTTGGGATGATGGAGTCCAACCACCATCCCCACTTTACAAAGGTCTCCCCTACACCAGATCCCCCAACACCACAGCTCATCCACTCTGAAACACAGTCAGGGATGGGGACTCCACCCCCTCCCTGGGCAGCCCAGTCCAGGCTCTGACCACTCTTGCTGGGAAGAATTCTTGCCTCATGGCCAGCCTAACCCTACCCTGCTGCAGCTTGAAGCCATTCCCTCTCCTTCTAGCGCTCATTGCCCCTGAGAAGAGACCAGCACCAACCTCTCTGCAATGGCCTTTCAAGCAGTTGTAGAGAGGGATGAGGTCTCCCCTCAGCCTCCTCTTCCTCACACTCAACACTCCCAGCTCCCTCAAGGGCTCCACATAAGATTGATTCTCCAGGCCCTTCCCCAGCTCCGTGTCCCTCCTCTGCACTCGCTCCAGCCCCTCCAGATCTCTCTTGTGCTGAGGTGCCCAGAACTGGACACCAGACTCAAGGGGTGGCCTCNGTCAAGATCATCAATAAAGACATTAAACAGAAATGGTCCCAGCACTGAGCCCTGAGGAACCTCTTGTCACTGGCTGCCAGCTGGAGTTAACTCCATTGCCACTGCTCTGTGGGACTGTCCTTCCAGCCAGTGGCCGGGGTCTGGGGAGGGAAGGAGAGGCTTGTTCTGGGAACAGAGGGGTTTTTTTTCCCCTAAGGTTGACATTGCAGTTTTTCTGGACTTGGCTGAGAGAAGGCAGTGAATAAAGCCTAAACTGACTGTTAGCTGATGGAGAGTCACTGCAAGGAGCTGGTGCTGGAGGGCTTCATGGAGGCCTGCTGCAGCTCTAGGGTATGGAGTTTTGCAGCCTTGTCCTGTCTTTGATATGCAAATGCCAGTGACTTGGAGCCACATGGGCGTTGCACTTCATTGTTCGCTGTCTGCACCAAGAAAAGCTTTTCTAAGGGGAGTGTCTGACAGCCCACCCAGTGTGCTGGGGTGGCTTTGCCTGGTTCTCAGGCAGGAGGTAAAAGGACAGGCACCATCCCTTTAAAAAGCTGCCCTGATGCTGGGGTGCTCCACCACATCCCAAGCGGCTCTTCAGCCAGCCCGGAGCCTGGACCCACAGAGGAGCAACGATGTTGGCAGCTTCGGTGCCTCTGGGATGGAGCCTGCTCCCCACTCCTTAACTGGTTTGCCTTGGTCTGCTTTCCTTGGCCACTCGGGGTTGTAAACATGACTGCACTCTCCATCAGACTACTCCTGCTCCCTCTCGTTGGCCCCTCATCATATGCTCCATTAGCAGCAAACAAACAGGGCTCTGAACTCCCTATCTCTGTTCAGGCGCTTGTCCTCCTCAGCCCTGCCCCTTGCTGCAGTGAGGAGGTCTGAACTGCATGTGTGTGTCCCTACCTGCAACCAGTGTCACCATTTTCTGAGAGTTGTACTCCAGTCTCTGGGTGTGATGGGCGAACTCTTCATTCCTCATCCTTAAAGAGGACCACTTAATCCCAGCATTGACGTGCATTCTGTTAGATGCACTTCAATGGGATCTGTGTGGTCCTCAGGCCCACCACATCCTTCAGAGGCTTCAGCAGCCCTGACTTGGAGCCATAGGGAAAGAACTGCAGCTCTTCGTGCCAGGACACAGCAAGGTCATTGCTCCATGCTGGGCATGGTAGCAATACCTTGTCTGTGCAAGGTGCAGACGTGATGTAAAGGTCAACACCTGTAATGGTCATGTTGGCCTATGGCCCCTCAAGTTCTTCAGTCTCCTGCTACATAGGAGAGTCCCCTGTCCTCTGAGTGCTACCGCCTTTCTATGATTCTAAGTACAAGACCATCCGTAGGCTGTGTTCAAAATCCTGTTTAATGGAGGAAGAACTTAATTTCCCAGTTGCTTTTCTTTGTCATGAGTCCAGCTTTGAACATGCTGTAGACTCCCTTTGAGGGCATTAGTCTTCAAAAATTCTGCTTGCCATGGATTTGTGTTTGGCCAAGAAGGACTTGGTAATGCCCCAGCTCTCTGCCGGGCTCATCCTGAAGAAGGGAAGTGGGAGGAAGGAGGTGGGATCTTGGGTTGGAGACCAAAAATTACAGAACATAGAAGTGGAACGAGGGATCAAGCCATAAGAGCTCTCCATGTAGTCATGCAGAGGGGTTTGCTCGTAGCCTGGTGTGAAGCAACCTGAGGCAGAGGTTGCCCATGGCTTTTCCTTGGAGCTTTCTTGCCCTTGGCAGGTGAATGCCTTCTTGAGTTGGTGCTGAGCAGCATGCATAGGTAATGAGCGGAGAGCAGGCTTCATGCAGAGCGCTGAATGGTCCCATCAGGCTGGTCTCAAGCTGACAGCTCCAGCTGAGAAAACATCTCTCTACTATTCTTATCTTCAGACAGCCTTGAGAAGAACTTGCAGTGTCCCGGGACTGTCCTTGGCTGCATGAGCTGTGGTCTCACTTGGGTGATGGTGGCCAGAAAGCCAGCCTTTCTGTGGAGCGGTGGCAGTTTTACTTCTTGGGGTTTCTCAGCTCTTTCTGCGAGTGATTCTTCTCATCTGTCTGGTCCCTTTGATTTCTGGGCCTGCTCCCTTCTCTTCAGTTAATTTTTTTTTTCCCTGGACCTTGCACTAACACAGTCTTTGTGAGAAGATCTAATCAGGGAGTGCTAGCAGGGTGCTCTTTTGTGCTGAAATACCCTTTTAAAAAAAACAAAAATTTTATCTTTACGTCCCAGGTTTTGCCCAGTCAGTTCACCGGTGCTGCCACACTGGTAGGCTGCACGTCCCCATGCTTGGGCTGCAGTGGGGATTCAGTCTGGGTTTGCAAACTGGGCTCGCAGGGAAGTCCTGCACCTGGGGATGTTGAGTCCCAAGAGATGAGATGGACTGAAGTGACCACAGCGATCTGCCAGCGTGACCGGGTGCCACCTTGGAAGCGGGAGCGGGCACATGCTCCTTGGCTGCTGCTTGCTCAGCACTTGGAGTTGAGAGCATAGAGAGTGGGGAAAAGCTTTATTCAGGTCATTCCCAGGAAAATTCTTCTTTAACCCCATGAAGGGGAGTCGGGATTTATTTAATTTTTTTTCTGTCCAAGTTATGGCCTTATCTCTCTGCAATCCTAGGTTTATCACGTCTTTCCAGAGTTCCTGATGTTATGTTCCAGGCATGTGTGGCAGCCTGGAGCTGGCCCTGCTCCAGGAATGTGCTCCTGGCTTTTCTGTTTCTTTCTTAATATATGAATGTGATTATACCAAACTCTTTGGCGTTTCAGTGTGTTCTGTGCAGATTTTTTCTCTGGTTAAACTCAACCTCAGTCGTCTTCAGCCCCTCAATTTTAAGGGGTCACCAGCCCAGGTCATCCACTTGCATGTCTTTGCATGCAAAGATAAATGTAAGCTTGTTAAAATGGAAGACTATTGTTAGCAACACACGCTCAGTTGTGGCCAAGTGCCATGAGAAGGATTCATTATTGTCAATAGCCTGCACTTAACAGAAAATAGCTGACCTCTCCTCTCTCCTGAGGAGCAGCAGTGCTGGAAGAGCAGTTGGTGTTTCAGAGCTTTGCTAATCCAGTTGCTGGCAGAACAGACCAAACCCAGCGTGCTCTTGGACAGTCAAAAGGTTGGTCGCTCGGCTGGGGCTAGTGGAGTAGGTTCTTTTTTTGTTTCAGTTTGGTTTTTTTTCTCCTTGGTTTTATTTTTCCCCTTGCCAAGCAAATACTCTGTAGCCACCTCCTGTCTCCCTCCCAAGATCCTCCATGGTTATGTTTTTGTGTTGCTTTTTGGGGGTGGGGGGTGTCCCCCATCGTGCCTGCTTCTCTCTTCCAGCCCTTTCAATGCCTGTTGTCCTCCTCCCCTGCCTTTAGCATAGCCAGCACAGTGTCCTGTGCCCCCCAACCTTTGGGTGAAGTCCCCCACCTTCTGACACCAGCTGCAGCCTCTCTTCCCCATGAAGCTGCTGGTGTGCCACTGAGGGTTGAATCCCCTCAGTTCCCTGTGCCCCTTTTCCTGTTGATTGACTGTCCATCTTGTGAAGAGTTACTCTGCTCTCAGGGGTCACTGCTCCTCTTGTGTCTGTGCTGAGCTGTCCCTCAAACCCTTTCTGCCTGTTCCTTGTCTTACTTGCCTTTGCTGCTATTTCTGTGGTCATGCTCATCTCACTGTCCTGGCTTTACTGCTGCCCTTGTTTTCCCCTTTCATGCCCTGTTTATGGATAATACCTCCTGGCAGTTGATGATGCCATTGGTAATGGCAGTGACTTGCTGATTTGTTCCTGGACTTATGGTTTGACATTGCAACTGTATGGACATACTCAGCCTGACTCCGTGATTCCCACCATGAGCCATGGTGTGGGGTTCTGGTATGACTGGTCATGTTGCACCCTAAATCAAATAGGGGAGCTGGTATAGTTTTGGCCAAAAGAAATACCAAACAACAAACCAGATGTCTTCTGGACACAGGGTTTTCCAAGTGCGATCTGCTTGTGTGCACACTCTTTGCAGTGCCTTGCCCTACTCTGGCAGTGGTGGGACCCCAGCAGAATGGGTGCCTTGGGGAAAGGCGATGTGCTCTGCTCCCAGCTGCTCGTGAGACCAGCGTGAACTCTTACAGCTGTAATAAAACACATAGGTCTGAAAACAGACCTGTGCCACAAAAATGTGGCTTTCACCCAGATGAGCTTCCCCAGCCAGAGACTGTGCTGGGGCGAGCAACCGAGGCACCAGGGCAGGAGTGGGTTTCCAGGGTTGCCCTGTACCTCTCCTGTTCACATGCCTTTTATTAATAATGAAAATAATAGGTTAAATAGGGCCTCATTCCCACAGCCTCTACTGACACTGGGTGGAGGAGAAGGGTGACCTGAGGAGGCGAGGAGGAGCTTGGGGGTGCATGTAGGTTTTATCTCTGTTTTCAGCTGCACACCTGAGCATGCTGCCAGGGGTAGGATCACTTTAATTACAGCACCTCTCCTGCACAGGAGGAGACCTTGCTGGGATTTGCACCCCCTTCTGTTTACCTGGGCCAGCCAAAATGGTTTTGGCTACAGCATTGTGGAGGTGTTGGCTTTGCTGAGCTCCTCTGCGCTCACCTTGGCCAGCTTTTTGGGGTAAGTGTTAAAGGCTGACGTGCCGTGGATGAGAACAGCACAGCCCAGCACCTCTGTTGCTACAAACCCATTGTGCTGATCTGCCTGAAAGCCAGCCGTACAGCGCTGGCCATGTTGCTCCCTTGCTGAGCCTTAGGCTGGACCAGCATGGGTGCTGGCAAGGGACCCTGGGGCTGGAGGGGCTCTTCTGGGCGGCAGAGGGGTGACAGATCAGTGGCAGGTCATGGGTCATCTTACACCCAAAGGGCCAACAAGGGCTTTGTCCCAGCAGCCAAGAGAGGAGGGGAAGAACCTGGAAGGGAGATGGTCTCATCCACCTGTCACTCCCTGCTTTCATCTCTTGGGCAAGCAAGCATGGGCTTTGAGCAGGGACCAGGTGGCTCAGAGGTCCCCTCTGGCCCCCAGCATGTGAGGCCTGCAGACAGGCACTCACACAGGCAGGCTGCTCACAGCATCAGGAGCCAGGGGTTTGGTCTCCTGAGGTGACATTAATAACAGGCTGCAACTCCCAAAAGGAGCAGATCCTGCTTTGCAGATCTCCCCGCTCTTGAGAGCGAGTTCCCCAGCACCTCTCGCCAGGAGCCTGCACTCCTGCTGTTCCAGCAGCCCTTGATGTGAGTTACCAGAACATCAGCAGATGCTTGCTGCTTTGTCCAGCTGGTGAGTGGTGTGAGCCCACACTGGGGTCAGACTGGGGTTGACCTCCCCTTTCCTGTGCCAAGGAGCTGCTGCTTTGGCACAGCGCTATCTGTAACCTTTCCTCTCCTCTTTCCCAAGCTGGTGTGATTGCCGAATGGCCCAAGGCACTGCTTTGATCTGCCAGCATGGCTGCCTAGCCCAGAGGCAGTCACCCTATAGGGCTCCCAGACAACTTTTGCCTTAAGCCTCTTGCCCAGACTAACGTGGCTCTCCTGTCCCTGCAGCTCAGACTGGGTGGAGATCATCGAGCCCCGCTCCCAGGAGCGGATGTATGTCAACCTGACCACTGGTGAATGCGGCTGGGAGCCCCCTCCCAACCTGAAGGTGCGCCAGTCGGACCAGAAGCAGTGGTGGGAGCTCTTTGACCAGAACAACAACCGCTTCTATTACTATAATGCCATCACGCAGCAGACGGTGTGGCACCGGCCCCAGGGCTGCGACATCGTGCCCTTGGCACAGCTGCAGGCCATGAAGCGCAGCTCCCAGCCCGACTCCCGGGGCCGGCAGCACAGGGGCAGCACCAGCAGTGACGGCAGAAGTACCCCGATCCAGATGGCCCTCCTGCAGGAGATGGAGAAGAGCAAGGGAGACTGTGCCATGGAGAAGAGGAAGGACCCTGGCAGGTAAGGAGAGCTTTAGCCTTCTCCCGTTAATGTGTGGCTTCAGTTGCCAGGCAAGTGCTGGCAAACGGGCTGGGAAGCTGTGCTCGCTTGGGAGGGTGCAGCACTGGGGCGAAGTGCTGCCAGACCAGCCCTCCTGCCCTCCTCTCCCATGGGTACAGCTGTCCCCTGTCACCACTGCAGTACCACCTGAGCATCCTCAGTCTGGGCCAGGCCTTGTTTATGTGAGACACCATAAAAACACACTGCAAAAGAGCAGTGAGCCCTTTGTGCTAAACTGAAGCCTAAAACAGGGTCGGGCAGGAGTGTCCTGCGGGAGCTCTGTCAGACACCCGTGGTGCGGTTTGCTGGGATGGCTGAGCCACCCTGCCAAGGCTGCTGCGGGGTTTGGGTGAGCCTGGCTGCTCTGGCTCCTTCCCCCTTGCTGACTGGACTGCTCTCATGTGCTTGCAGTCAGCCAGAGCCGGAGCTGGAGCAGCGGGGCAGAGCTCCCGGGCACAGATCTTTGCTCACATCAAGCCCGAAATGAAAGAACAATAATGGGATGCTATTTTGTTTGGATAAGAGATTTTCTTACACTCAAACTAGTCTGACAACAATCAAGGGGTTTTTTTTTGTATTGAAACTTTGCCAGCTTCAGCTGCACAAAAGCATCCTCTACCCAGTTCTGTGGGGACAGCCCCTCCACCTGGAGCACTGCCTGGGGCTGCCCTGCCTCTCTCTTGCCCTGTCTGGATATCATCCTGTCCTGGAGAGTGTTGTGCCAACAGCTGGGGAGGCCATGGGGTTGAGTCACACTGAGAAGTGACTTACCCAAGGGCTAGAGCAGGGCTGGGGTGAGGTGGCACTCTTGCCATTCATGCCAGTGCTCTTGTCCCTGGTTCTGGGCAGTGCAGTGAGCCAGGCTTCTTTAAGAGCTCAGGTTTTGGATTGAGGTTGCTTCTCTGTGTGCCTGGTGCTGGTGAAGAAAGAAGAAAAAAATACTCCAAGATGATGATAAACTTGTAGGATGGCAATTCTGGAACATATCCACTCTAGATTGCTTTAAACTGAGGTTAATCACTTGTTTGCCACCCCCTGTGAGATGTTCTTGTTTTCACTTCAGAGCTGCATGTCTGGGAGACACTGGTGATGCATATACAGGTCATTAGGAAGAGCCTTTACTGGTGCCTGCAACGGATCCAGTGCCTCCTGCCCTATGATGAATCATAGAATCATATAGGTTGGAAGAGACCCCTGGGATCATGGAGTCCAACCATCAGCCCCACTCTACAAGCTCTCCCCTACACCAGATCCCCCAACACCACAGCTCATCTACTCTTAAACACAGTCAGGGATGGGGACTCCACCCCCTCCCTGGGCAGCCCAGTCCAGGCTCTGACCACTCTTGCTGGGAAAAACATTTTCCTCATGTCCAGCCTAACCCTACCCTGCTGCAGCTTGCAGCCATTCCCTCTCCTTCTAGCGCTCATTGCCCCTGAGAAGAGACCAGCACCAACCTCTCTGCAATG
>VZTM01022417.1:222405-255590 GCA_013400555.1 Jacana jacana
CCATGGGGTTGGTGTGGCCCAAGGGCAGGACCTGGCACTTGGCCTTGTTGAAGGCCATGCCATTAACATTGGCCCATGGATCTGATCTATCCCAGTCCCTCTTCAGAGCATCCCTGCCCTCAACCAGATCAACACTTGCACCCAATGAGTCCCTCTGAGCTTTAGACCCATCCAGAAGATGATCCCAGCCCTGCCCAGAGAAACCCAAACAGTGAGAAATGCCTTAAGCTGAGCCCCGGTACCTCTCAATTTCCTCTGCTGTCCCCCTCTGGTGACCACAGATGAGCACATGAGATTGGCCACGAGCCAACTGGCTTCCCCTCCTTGTCACTTTGCAGCCTAGCATTCTAGGGCAGCTCGGACAGGCACCCACAAACTATGTTTTCCAGAGAAGCGTGGGCAAGAGCCTTGCACGGGCCATAAAATAGCCTGAGCTCCACAAGGTCCAAAGTATTTCTGATTCAGGCTCTCAGGAGGAGAACATGGCCTGCTCTGCCTCAGTCTGGAGAGTGGCTGTGCCTTGAGAAATAAGTGATGTCACCTCTGACCTTGGCTCTCGGTGAGGGGGACCCCATGTAGACCCCCTTGTATAGGAGGTAGGGGAGTGAGGTGACACAGACAGGGGTTTGCTTTACCTTTTATTGCCAGCCAGGCTGGCTGGTGCCAAGCAGCATCTTGGGTGTCTCTGCTGGTTTCCCTGCAAAGAAGGGGAGTGGGAAGGGGTCCTGCCTTGCTCCATCCTGAGCCCAAGTTTTTGCAACAGCCTTGGGGCACTTTGAGCCTGCAGCAAACTCCACTGAAGGGCAAACGCTGGGAAGGGTGTGAGTGGCAGCTTACTGGGAAGCTAATAGGCTCCAGTAGGATGTGTGACTTTATCCAGATCCTGGCACCAGTCAGCCAACAGCCTTTGCCTGTGGAAGCTGCTTTCTTGGAAGCAGGGGACTGACCGCTTTCTCTGTGCACATCCATCATATCATCACTGCTATTTGTGAGTGGGTGCTGCATGTCCGGTTTTGGGGTTGAGAACAGTTTCCCTACCGGAGTCCGACATCCAAGGTGTGATTTCTTCCCTTTAGCTTGTAAAATGGTGAGTGAAGAGCTGAGCCCAAAGCCAGCGTTCCCAGGTTGGGTCTAATGCCCCTGCTGGGGTGTCTGATCTAGTAACAGCACAGGCTCACCAGGCTTGTCAGCTCTGTTGCCTGTGTTGTCCTCCAGACAAACCTAAGTGTATCCTCTTCCTTCCCTTGGCAGGAATACAGCTGTGTAACAGGAGCAGATAGGCTGAGTGCTGTTGGCAGTGTTTGACACCTTTATAGCTACCTGCACCCAGCACTGTTTCGCTTTTTGTCTCTAATGGCAGCGCAGAAGATTTGGTTTTCTTCCCTTCTCATTTGTCATCCTGTGATAGACGAAGAGGCCAGAGGAGACCAACACAGTCCCCAAGAGGGGCCTCCTGCAAGCACATGCCACAGAGAGCTGGGGGGAGGGATTTCATCCTTGTTTTCAGTAATACTTCATGATTGAGGATTTTTTTTTCCTGGCAGACTGTTTTTTCCCACCCTTCCTCTCTTATGCCTTCTATCAGCACTGTTAAAGCTGCTGTGCCCGCTGCCACGTCTCGGTGCTGCCAAAATCTCTGCTTCTGACAGCCTCAAGCAGAGTGGAGACGCTCCCTGGACAGGGACTGCCTGTTGCCTCCATTGACATGCTGATCCCACGCTCTCCCTTGCTGCCTCACCACTCACTGCTGCTCTCCCAGCTCTTTGAGGCGTACCAGCTTGGAGCAGCCTTCTCTAGACTGGCTCTGGGCTTCCCCAGGTGGCATGGGGAGGTCAACACCCCACTGCAGAAATGGCAGCTGCATGCTGAGGAGGAGATGCCTCTGAGATCTCTGGAGCATCCTGGTGAAGCTCTTCTGCTGGTGCATGTGCTCTTGGTCCTGTGTTGGCTTTTTGCTGCCCTTCCCAGGGCTGCCCAGCCCAGCACTGGTTCTGCTCTTCCCTCCCTGGAGCAAGGACAGTGGGCAGCACTTGCCTTGCAGCTTGACCTCTCCTGAGCACTTAGGATCCTAATAGGAAGGAAGATGGGGGCCAAATGATCCTTTCATGTGCTGGAAAGCTCTGCAAAGGATGGATGTGCTCCCTTGGGAACTGTGAGACCAGCCTGGGGCTGAAAGCAGCAGTAATATTTTGGAAGTGTTTTGTGAGCTGCTGCAGCCATGCTGGGGTTTGCTTGAGCTCCTCGGGCTTCATGGGTGAGAAGGGGGTGGGCATGGCAGTGCCCACCTGGAGAGAACAGTCTTGCTGTCAGCAGAGCTTGTATGCTGGTCTGCAGCACTCGGGCACACCACTGGTCAGGGCATCAAGTGGGCTCTGCTGTCCCAGCCCTGCTCTCTGTGCAGATCGGCCCTTTTTCTCCACCTCCTGTGGTTCTCCCAGGGCTGGGGACTTGTTTCAGAGGTGAGCTTCCAAAATTCCCCTTGTGATAACGATGCATCTCAAAGTCCACCACCAGGTAGAGATCCACTGTCCCCTGGAACAATCTGTTCCCCAGCACAGAAGAGGTGTGGGTCACTTCTGCATGGGCAGCAGGTTGTGCTGCATGTCCCCTGCTCACCCACTTCCCCTCAGCTCAGCATGCCAGGAGGTTGTGCTGGAGGGGGAGTGAGAGAGGATGTGTGATGTGAAGCCTGTGAAGGTGGCTACGAGGGTGCCTCTGCCTCTTCCAAGTCTGGTTTGCCTCATCACGGGCTCACATCCCTCAGGGTCCAGGGTAAGCGATGCCAAATGAAGTTCTTCATAACTGGGCAAGAACCGCTATCAGGGTTCCTAATACAGGCTTGTTTCCTTCTTATGCCCCTGGCCTTGGGGTAGGGTGTGCAAACACAGTGTGCTTTGCACGTGGCTGCAGAGCTCTCCTTGGGACTGTCCAGACCTGGCTTTGGGTGGGTCGCCTCCACGGGGTCTCCATTCCTGCCTCCAGCATGGGTATGGGCAGCAGTGCTGCCGAGACACAAATGTCCCCGTTCAGCTGCCTCTCTTAAAGCACCAGGAAGATGACTGCTGGAAAGGGCAGAGCTGAGGGGCAGGACCTTTTCTCTAGGCTGCTGGGAGGGAAGAGCAAACAATGGAGCTCTGGAGCCTGGGAAGAGCTGCCGGATACACTGGGCCTGCTGGAGCTGGGTGCGGGCTGGGAAAGCCAGTGCTGGGCTGTGGTGTTTATATTGGAGCTACTTGAAAGCCTTCCTCGAAGGAACCGTCTCGGGGGACTCGGCAGGGTTTCTGCTGCTGGTGCCTGGCTTTCACTGCCCAGAAGGACAAGGCTGAACCGTTTTCCATGCTAGGAAGTCCCAGTTCCCCTCCACTTGGTCTTTTCAGCAGCCTGGGGATGGAGCTGAGGGAAGCTGCATCCAGACGTGGCCCTAAGAGATTGTTTGTGGCTGTGGCAGCGGTCCTTTCAAAAAAGCCTTGACTTCTCTGTGGTAGTGCCCTTTCCTCTGATCTCGGGCAGCCAGGGAGGCTGGACACAGCACGTTGGGTCCACGATTAGACTGACAGGGGGAGTGGGGTACGGCACACATTTAGGGGTTTTGCTTCTCCATCACATTTATTTACAAACCTTCTGGTTAGGGGGAGAGTGATGGCTGTGATCAGGCTGGAGTTTGGTTCCCTCTGTCCTCAGTGGCACTGGAGCAGTGCAGCTCCTCTGTCTCCCGTGACCCTGTGAGCCCCAGCTGGACACCCTGACTGGGCCACGCAAGCACGCTACCGCAGCATGAGGAGCATGGCTGAATCCCATGCCAGCCCTGAATGCAAAGCTCCTGGGTGCAGTACCCTCCCCTTGAAGCTGAAGTGCCCGTGGGCACACCACAGCCATTGGGGTGCCCTGGGGAAGTACCAGTACCCAGCGGGTGCCAAGGAACCCCTGGCAAATGCATGGATACCTGGAGCTGGTCCTCACACCTCGAATCGCAGCTGGACAGGGGCAGTGGCGTAGTGGCCTTGCTTGTCTCCTGCCTGACTGCACCTTTGCAGCCCAGCTCTGCTCTGCCCTGCTTGGCCATCATGCAAAACACCCCAGTGCCATCGTCCCCCGAGAGCTGCCCCAGTGCCGCTGGGTTCTGCTGGCTCTTGGTCTGAAGTGGTTCAGGGTGGGCTGGGTCCCAACGTGAGCTTTGCCCCTCAGCCTGAGGGAGGGAACACGAGTCTGCAGAGGCAGTGGAGCCCCTTTCTCCAGCCTTGTTGTCGGTTGGGGCACAGACTGCAAGTGCCAAAACCTGCAGGGGGGGGGCTTGTGGGGAACATCCTGCCTTGTTGCCTTGCCATGGCCGTCTGTCTGCCCTGGCCTGCTCTCCTGTCGGCTGGTCTCGGGCACCTGTGGAACAAGGCACAGGGAGATCCTGGTGCCCGTGTGGAGCTTCCATGCCAAGGCACCGCCCAGGCAGGGCTAAGGCGTGAGACGCCTTCCTCCCACACTGCTGGAGTGACTTGGGACAGCAAGGAGCCATCAAGCTTTGGGGCAGCCATTGCCCTCCAGCTGGTGCTGTGTCACAGGTAGGCAGCTTGCTGTCTGGGGAGGCTGAGAGCACAGCCGTGGATCAAATCCCCTATCTGAGGCCAAAATCTGGGCTTTGCTCTTTTTTGTGGATGCAGGGAGGGAGGTTGTCAACAGTTGGCATCCCAAAGAACCCTAAAATCGCGATGTTGTGCTAAAGTGGGAGCCTGTCTCTAGAGGCTGGGCTGGTTCCGATGCCCAGCCCTACACACGTGCAGGGACAGATCAGGACATGCCCCGCGCTGCCGTGTGGGTGTAAATAGGGACAGGGGCTGATAGGACTGATGGGGTGGGAGGTGGTGCCATCCTTGCTGCAGCCCAGAGCTGAGCGAGGAGGCAGCAGGGCTTTGGGCTGAGTTCCTGCTGCTCCAGATCAGCAGGGGTTTGGTGGGCGCTGACGCAGTGGGCACTGGTGGGCCTGCCAGTGCCATGGGGTACCACTGAGTGCTGAGCCTGCGCAGGGCAGCGAGTCTGGCCATGGCACTGCGTGTGGAGTTGTAGGTCCAGGAGAGCAGTAACCTCAGGAGGTGGCTCATGGGACGTGGGGTCCAGTGCCTTCCCACAGAGTGCAGGGTTATTGTCCAATGCTGCTGCAGCTGGAGGTCTCTTGAGGCAGGGGACATGCTCAGGGGCTGTGGCACTGCAGGGCCCAAGAGCTGGATGGTGCTAGTCCCCCCAGGTGAGATGCTGCTCCAGCCATAGCGTTGAGATAAAATCACTCCTGGGATGCCTGCTGAGTCAGGAGCCCCGGAGTGCCTCTGTCCTTGATGTGGCTCTTTGCCAGTCTCATTCTGCTGCCACAAAGGAGCTGCTGGTGCTGCCAAACAGAGGGGTAGGTGGAAGGATGTCAGAACTGCTCATTTAAAAGCCTACTAGATGTTGCTGTTCTGGTTTGTCCTGTTAGTCCAGCAGCTCTTCGAGGAACAGTTGGGTCTGTGGCAGCACCAGCACTTGGGATCAGGGCTTGGACCACGTGCAAGAGGAATGCATTGGTGCAAGGGGTGGTCCCTGTGGCGTTCGGGAAGGGGTGCCTGATGGGTTGCCAGGCTGTGTGTCCTCATGAATGCCACCCCTATCCTGCTGTTACTGCTCACTACCTGTTCACTGCCTGTGTCCTCGCTTGGCATTGCTGGCAGTCACCCCCCTGCTCCAGGCATCTTGCCTCTGGAGAAGCACACACAGGACAAGCCACTGAAAGCACAACAGGGGTGGGAGAGGTGGGGTTGTGGTTGGTGGAGCTTTGCAGGTGGGGGGAGGCCGATCCCAAATGCCTTGGTGTTTCCCAAGCAGCCACTCGTGGGACAGGGTTCGGGTCAGTCCTGGGCTGTGACGCTGAAAGAGGGAGGTGGTGGCTGGGTGACAGTCCTTCCTCACAGTGGTGGCATCTTCGCATCTTCACATTGAAGCAGTGTCAGGAGCTTTCTTAAAAGCCTTTGTGCCTTAGCGGGAAATGCTGGGGGAGTCCCTGGAGCAAGGGGTATCCTGGGATGGGAAGCAGAGGATGGTGACCCTTTCTCTGGTCGCCTGGTTTGTTGGTCATGTTATGTCAGTCCCTGGGGCAAGGGGTATCCCAGAATGGGAAGCAGAGGATGGTGACCCTTTCTCTGGTCACTTGGTTTGTTGCAGTAGGCAGAGACATGTCTGTCATGGGGAAGGAGCCTGGCCCTACAAAGGAGCTGGTGCAATGTGGTGTGGCCCAAGGGCGGTGGAGGCCTTTGTACTCTGGCCGGGAGCCAGCTGCTGCCTCTCTGTCTCTCACTCTGCCGGCACTGCTGTGCCAAGGTGGGGTTCACAGCGACGCAGCACCGTCGGAGAGCGCGTTTTACCGAGAACGTGGTATGTGGTGGATGGGGAAGGGGCGTGCTGCTCCCTTAGGAGTGATTGGGAGTGGACATGGGATCTGTTCAGAGGGGCAGAGGATGTGGAGCAGGCAACTGGGTGGGGAGCAGGTGGAATAGGGCACCTACAGTGATGTGGGGCGGCTGCTGTGGTGTAGACATGTCATCTCGGTGTGGGAGAGCAGGGTTTGTGCAGATGCACCCTGCCAATGGGACAGCCACGGGGGGAGGACAGGCAGAGCACCTCCATGGAGGCTGTGCCGAAGGAGGGGGCTGGCACCCGGCAGGTGAAGGGTCTCTGGAGAGCAGGAGCAGAGCCTGAGAGGGCTGGGATGTCCAGATATCTTGGAACTTGGTGGGGAAGGCACAAGCAGGGCATGCGGCAGAGGTGTCTGCCAGTGCAGGGGCCATGCGGGACCTGTCAGCAGTGCGGGATGGGGAACAACTGTTAAGGTTCCAATAGAGCAAAATGGCTGTGAAGGTGTTACAGAAACATCTCCTGTTGCAGACAGGGCATATGTAGTGCACCCTCAGGTCTTACCCAGTGGGACCGTTAGGGGGTACATGGAGGGGGGGCACACAGTGGGGCCAGGTTCAAGGGGACCTTCCTGGGGACAGTGACGCCTTTGAAGACCTGGAAATTCAGGCTGGTTTTACAGTCTTTCCACTACCCTTTCTTCAGAGCTCACAAATATAGACTGGGTGTAGCTGCAGCCTGACAGCAGGTTGTTGTCACACTGCAGAGTGCACTTGCAGGACTGGGTTGTTGCAGTGGCAAGATGGGTTGTGGTGGATCTCAAGTACCACTGTGGATCAGAGGATACTGCTGGATTTCACAGCCATGAGAGCTGAGCAGGGCCAGCAGGTTTGGCCAAGGTAACCAGTTCTGAGGAAATCTGGACCAGACTGGGAGGATGCTCTGCACAGAGGCTTGGTGGATTGTGCAGGGGTGTGACACATCCTCTGGGC
Organism: Jacana jacana; assembly: GCA_013400555.1. Taxonomy (NCBI): domain Eukaryota; kingdom Metazoa; phylum Chordata; class Aves; order Charadriiformes; family Jacanidae; genus Jacana; species Jacana jacana. The sequence continues at coordinate 229,767 of VZTM01022417.1, forward strand.
CAAGGACATCTGCCCCCATACACCTCCAACAGCCTCACAGGTTTTTCTGCAAAATAAACATGCGTTTAGAAACTTAGATCGAAAACATAACGTGGTCTGGAAGGACTGTCATCATAGTTTTACAATCCAAAGGTAGACACTTGGGATTATTTTCCATTTTACCGCTTGAGTGGTCCAGAATGCCTTACTGGTCTTCAGCTGGTTGTTCTGGGTGCCATCCTGGCTAATGCACCTTGGGAACCATAGGATGTTTCTGGGCCCAGTGCTGGTGATACCAGATGGGTTTTACTATGATGAACTTGTTTCACCTCGTTGTTCTGCTGCTCATGACTCAGAACCTTATAAGGTGTGTGATGATGATGTGTTTCTGTTTTGGGAAGGGGGATCTCCAGGAAAAAACAAGAGGAGCTGATATAACTGGTTGGGCAATCTCCAGGCACTTGAAGACTAACAGTCTGGCATTTGGGTGGAAGCAGAGGACACTTCAGTTAATGTAATTCTTAATTAGTTACTTCTATTTGTATCTTTCTTTCTTTAGGGAGACTCCTACCCACTGGCAGCCTCTGCCAGGCACGAAAGCAGCCATGCTGGTCAAAGTCAACAGTTTGAGGCAGGTACAGAGCACTTCAAGCAGTTCTCTTCAGCTGCAGAGCGTTCCAGAGGCCAGCAGCCAAAAATCTCTTCCCAAACCAGCCATATACGCTCAGCCTCAGTCCATGTCCCAGAGCCCTGGGGCCACAAAGCAAACGCCTACAGGAGAAACAAAGCAGTCTATGCAGATCAAAAAGACGGATAATGGTGGGTTTTGCCTAGTGCTGATGAATGGTCCGACTTCTCAAACACCTCCAAGGAGCCAGACAGGAACTCCCCAGCCTGCTTCCCCCAGATATGCCTCCCCTGCACCTATATACGATGAGCCATCTTTAGAGTCTCCAATTTATGATGAGCCACCAGTAGATATGGATACTGAAAGCATCAGTATGAGTGGGATGTCTCCACCAAGGTCGCCAAGCAATAGCTTAACAAAGCAGCTGCAACCAACCAAATTATTACAGCATCCAGGTATGCAACAGCAGCAAGCTGCAAAGAAGAATGCAGGAAGTCCCTCTTCCACCGAATACAGCCCAGCCGGCAGGGAATATATAAAACACATGGTCAACATCGATCAGTCTTCCAAACTCTCCCATTCTGCTGCTGCAACAGCTGATGCCTCTGCTAAACTGCCTGGTCAGCTTACTTCAAAGGATAGCTTCAAGCAGTCTTGGAGAATCTTGGAAGCCAACGTCCTCAAGAACATGGAAGCCCACCACAGTCGGCAGAACAGCCTGCAAACTGCAGAGTATCCAACGGGTATAAGCCATCAAGATTCTGGTTATTCGACTGGCCCTTCTCCAAGCTTGAGAAAAAGGAAAGGAAGGAGGCAAGGGCCCGGGCAAGGAAGACCTGGCTCTGTGGGCAGCAGCAGTGAGCTGACGGCTTTGAACGATAAGCTGATTGCCGAGATGCGTGCTGTGGTGGGCAGGTCAGCAGCTTGCAAGGGAAGCAAAGCCAGCCTTGATGCTGAAAGTCTGGAGAGTGGCATCCCAGCAGAGAGCAACAAAGTCAGATTTCAGTCCGACCACTTGAAAAAATGCATCAGCCGGAGCTCAAGGGACGACGTCTCAGCTAGTAATAGGTCTCTGTATAGACAGAGCCCAGAGAGCAGGGCCAGCTTTCCCAACGATGTGGCTGCTCCACAGGACACAGTGAGGCAGAAGAGGACTTTTGAGAAAATAGATTCTTTAGAAAAGAATGTGACCAGCCAGACAAGTTTGGCTTCGTCAGATGCTACGCGCCACTACTCCCAGGTACCGCCCCGAGTTAAATTGCAGGCCTTTGCTGGGCTGTCACGGCCCAGGGCCGAGTGCCTGGTCTGCTCCTGGGTGGGTTTAGTGGATGTCCTGCAAGCGCGTGTCTGTGCCAGCAGAATAGCAAATGGGTCACAAATCTTTGCAGCCCATTTCAGGCCAGTGGCGGGAGAGGAGGGGGAATTGTGTCCAGCAAGCCCGCAGCACTGCAGGTAGCTCTGCTGTGTTATTTGGGTAAATCTACTGCCTGATCCTTGTACTGGCACTTGTGTCTTCTTTGGTTGCCCTTTCTGTGCTGGGATGGCAGCGGGTGGGACGCAGGACACAGGCGTCAGGATTTGCGTGGCCACACGGCAATATTATATATTTTTTTTTCCCCTCTCTTTTCTTTTCCCAAAAGTTCTGTTCTCTGTTCTCCAGCACTCTGCCTCCCCTGTACTCTGTTCTCCTTTCTGATCGTTCCTAAGCATGGAGTGGAACTGTTCAGAAAACTGATGACACTGACTCTAGCATCTTCTCATTGGAAATAGTTATTTTAAAGCCTGTTAGTGTGCCTGCACAAGCAGAGTAGTTTTTATAACACCAGGCTTCTGCAGAATTTAGTTTGCCACCTTTTCTCCAGTTCGGGTTTGAAGGAACCCTGGGATCATGGTTTTAGTTCAGATTGAGGTTCTCTGTAGGTAATTTTGGATCCTCTGAAGGTTTTGTCCTTTTTCTCTTTGCTCACTCTTCCAAGTATTTCACTCCTGCTGAACACCCTGGGTTTCTGCGTCTCCTCTGCAAGGCACAGCTGGTAACAACACTCCAGTGTGAAAACCGAGTATTTATTTTAACTCTGTGGTCTGTCTTTTCTCCTCCGTGCTAGTGCACGACCTTTCATGAAGAAACTTGGCAAAGCTCCTTGACTGTTTCAGACTGCTTCAGTAGACCTGGAGGTGTCTTTTCTCTAGAGGCCAGGCTGCCAGCTCCCCACTGGATGCGATTTGTGTGTGTGCACACCGTGCCTGCACTCTGTGGTAATTGCTGATCGATAGTGCCTGGCTTTCACCCGAAACCCTTTTCACAACTGATGTCACGTTCCCACGTTTTGCATTTTCAGGAGTGAGGCCAGTTTGAATTTACACAACGCACGGTGCAGTTAATAGTTCAGCAATTTCATTTCCCAGCCTCTTTAGACGCGTTGGAAGACTGCTGTCTGGTTCTTCAGGATGTTACACCTCATTGCACCCTCAGGGAGAGCTGAGACTTGGTGTCTCGATGGTGTGCAAGAGGTGGGGGCTGGGGATAGGCTGTGTGTGGCTTTGAAAATGAAAAAAGCATTGTGTGTGGTAGGATGGAGACAGGGAATACCGTGGAAGGTGTGAAGAGAGAGACTTTGTGGTAAAGGCAACGGGTTGGTAAATAAATACTCTATTTACAGAAATACTCTGATGTGAAGCAGTCCAAGTGAGGAGGGGAGGAGGTTGCAGAGAATACCTCAGCAAAATCGCTGCCTCGCCTGAAAAGGGCAGTGTGTGGCTTGAGTCAGCAGCAGTGTCCTGTGCTGCACCTGCATGATGGAGAGGAGAATTAGGAGATGAGGAGATGCATTATCTGAGGAGGGTGGGCAGAAGTTCTAGGACGGGCTGAGCAGAGGTGCCTGTGTATTGTCAGCATAAAGATAATAGCTGGGTAGTTATGTGAAACAAGATTTGAAAGATAAACTCCAGAGAGAGAAGAGGAGGGAACCAAGAGCCTGTTGGACCTCTAGAGAGATGAGCAGGTGGATCCTCAGAAGTAAGATGCTGAAGGAGCAGTTAGGGTCATAGGAGGAAAACTAACCCCTAGCATGGAAGGTGGATTGAAGAAGACTGAGGATGGAGATAGAACTGCAGGCAGGGGTTTTTAGGCAGCATGATGATTCAAGGAGTGGGAGGAGATAGAGGGATAACTCCAAGGGATAAAAAAACAAAACAAAGTAGAAAAGCAGGAGAAATGATTGTGCCCCAGACTAGAGGTGGAGTGTGATGTGTGCTAATCCTGCCATCCACATGTAGGTCCATGTTTGGTGTAAGAGAGGACACTCTTGGATTGCACAAGCCTCTGTTGTGAGTTCAGTTCCTCCTTACTGAGCAGGAACACTAGCTCTAACCCTTTAAGAGCTCACCTGTATTCGGGGACTGACTGTAGGCCAGAGCTGGAATAGCTGGCACACAAGTTTAAGGTGATCTACAAAGAAGGAAAATGCATGTTCTGTTTCCCTTTTTCCACTGCAAAACCAAAGGTTACAGGATTTCTGTTTCTTTGTCTTCTTTTAAAAACAAACCCCCTCAAGATTATCTTCTTTGGGTTTTTCCTGCTTGCTGGAGGTTCCACCCACTGGTGGTTGGGTGTTGGAGTTCAGTGTATGTCCCAGGCTGACACTTCCAACCAAACCAGAAAATTCTGGATGGGCAAAATAAGTGTCTTATTCTCACACGTAGTTACTGCACATGATTTTCTTGGGGTCAGTGCTACCAAAGCTCTAATGATGTAGTTACCCACAGTGATCACTGGGGAAAAAGGATTGACAAGAGCTGCACGTCAAAACTGCGTACAAAGCCTGGGAGGGTGGCAGGTCTGTCTTATCTCTGTAAACTCATGACCCAGTAGACTTGTCCGTGGAGCCAATGAGTTTGATCACTGCAGACTGCAGATGAGGAGCAGCTACTTCTCTGAGAAGAAACAGCTTAGTACTTGTAAGAGTTCTGGTTTACTTTGGGGAGGTTCTGCCTGTCTTGGATAGGAAAACGTGGTAGGGGGCCCATCAAGAGGTGTCCCCAAGTCCTGTGCAGGAACTTCCAGAAGCACTGGGTCTGTAGCCACAGCCTGTACCATCCCCACAGATGCTGAGAGCCGGGGCAGGAGGTTGTGGTGTGTCTGTAGGGTACGGTAAGAGCCAACTGTTGATGGAAGTTAACTGATGCAAATACCTGCTCTACTTCACTTCACCAACTCAAATGCATTTTATCCTACCTGAGCGACAGCTTTGCCATCCAAATGTCTGTGCCTGTGCTCTGCTGTGCATCTCAACTTCTCCTGTCCCATTTGTGTGTCTGGGCAGTGTTTCCACTAGGAAGGTCACGGTGGAATTGCAGAGACTGTCCACGTAGAGGCTGCCCAAAGTTCGGCAGCTCCTGATGGTTGCTAGCCATGTTCTGTTTGGGGGGTTTTTTGTTGGTTTGGTTCTGCTAGAACTTGGGAAAATAGTGAAGGCAGGAACCTGGGGATTGTACCTGGGATTGTAGGGGCCACAAAGGTGATGGTGAGAAGGAAGCAATGCTGATAGTGCTGTGGCTGCCTAGTCTCTGCCACCTCCTTGTGTTCCCCACCCACCTCCTGGGCTACTGTGGTTCCACGGAAACGGAGAGGTGAAGAGCAGAGAAAAACTTGGCTCCTTGGTGTGCACCCGGTGCCACAGAGCTGTAATGTTTAGGGTATCCCTGGGGGCTCTGGGACAACTTGGACAATCAGCCCTGTTGCTCCATGTCCCAGTGCTTTTTTAGGGACAACATCAGTGTTCAGACTCTTGCAGAAGTACAGATGTCAGGCAGAAATTCTGCTCAAAATCACGTTATGTACCGCTTTCTGCTGCTGGTAGCTCACTGTTGATGATTTTCCTAGCAGAGCAAGGAGTCGTTTAAGCTGCTTTTAACACGTCTGTTCTCCGTTGCAGCCTGGGACAATAGAGTTGGACCCCAAGCAGGAGAGCAGCAGCCAGCCTGGCGGCTGCGTAGGGTACCTGTTCCCTTACAATACTCTGCGGAAACCCATCTCTCAGAGCAGCATGGCAGACTGGGCTTCTAAAAACCTGAACATGCACACGCAGGGCATCTTCCGCCGGAGGATCTCCATCTCCAACATGCTCTCCTGGAACGGTGGCTCTATCAAAAAGCCAATGCTCATCACTAGCAACCGCACCATCAAAAAAGAGGCTTGTGAGATGTTCAAGCTGGTGCAGAGCTACATGGGAGACCGTCAGACCCGCATGGACCGGAATCACGTGGCACTGGTTACGGTCACCAAGTGCTGGAGCATGCAAGGTTTACGGGATGAGCTCTACATACAGCTGATCCGGCAGACAACAGATAATACATGCTACCGAAGTCTGGCATGGGGCTGGGAACTCATGGCCATCAGTCTGGCCTTTTTCTCCCCATCACCCAAATTTCAGTCGTATCTGGAAGGTTACATCTATCGCCACCTTGACAGTGATGAAAACAGTAAGTGTTTCATGCACGGCCTCTCTGTCCCCAGCAACGTTCTGGTGGGTTGTGCTGCTTCCTCAGGGTTGTCTGGTTTTTGAAAATACAGGTAGTCACCAGCCAGCGCTGTGGTTTCCATCAGGGAGAGCACCGTGTGCTGGGCAAGTTCATCCTTCTGTGGTGGGATGAAGTTCATCTCCCTGCAGCTCTCACTTGTGTCTGGCAGAGAAATGCCAGCATGTGCAAATGACTGTGCACAAGTCACCGGTCGGCATGATAAGATCAGTGCTGGGAAGAGCTGATTCAGACCCAAAACCATTCCCTCCAACTATACTTGGCCCAGGAGTGAAAAATCATCTTGCCAGCACCGGGGACCAGGCAGTAAGGAAGAGTAATCTGAACTCTTGAGTAGGTTATTCCTTCTGCTGGCATTTAGGCAGGAAGTTTATTGAGGTATAACCTTGCTGCCTGGAGCCACTTCTCAACTCTTCGGCCATTTGAAGAAGTTGAATTCTATTCTAGGCCCCTCAGTTGGGTGTGTTTGGAGCTGGCTGTGGTACAGGGCCTTTCTCTGAGCAGACCTCCTCATGCTGGAGTTAAGCTGGCTACCTTGTCTAAGAGTTCTGGGCTTTGGTATTTATCATTCTACATTGTTAATCCAGAGCCTCTTTTGAATTTTCAGTTGCCCAGCGCATCAAGGAGCTTGCGGATATGAAAAACAAGAAGAACTCCAAGTCCAGGAAGAAGAGGAAGCAGAACACTGAGGATGAAGGTAAAGGGAGACAAAGCAAGCAGGGAGCTGAGAGGGGGGGCTGCACTGACCTCAGGCAGGCAGGCACGCTGAGCTCTGCTGAAACTTAGACCATTTATTTAAGTGTAGATTTATATTCAGGAAACTTTACTGCAGGTGGCATTTGTGAGAGGTTTGACCGCAGCACGGGTCACAGAGTGAGTGGCAGCTGGGCAGCGTGTGGGACGGGTGGCAGCGTGGCAGCACGGAACATACACCCCTTCAACTCACGGTTTTGTGAGAAAAGGGATTCTAATTTGGATGCAGACCTGGGGCTGTAATTCAACTGGTCGGTGTGTGCCAGGGATTTTCCTGTAGTACACTCCAGCGCTGAAGTTGTGAGTTGTATCTTCAAAACAACCTTCTCAATTGTAGTAATGGGTTTTGTAAACCACAGCCTGACCTTAGGACCTCCAGGGAGGACACTGATACCTGGAAAAGAGCACTGCCTTTTCCTCTCCAGTATTGGTTTCCCCTTGTCCACCCTTCCTGGCCTGTGCAAGTCCAGAGCCTGCAGCAGCATTTCTGCCAGATGAACAAAGGCTCACGTATCCCTCCAGCCTCAGGTGTAACTGCTGCCTGCAGGGTAATACTTCATCTGGATTAAGTCTTGCTAGACAAAGTCCATTCAATTCTTTCTGGTTTTATATTGCTTGCAGGAAACTTGAGCCAACCTTGTGAATTCTGTCAGGCAGCAGTTTATATGATGTGGCCTCGGTGATTTTAATCTAGGAGAGCTGGAGTCCAGTGTCCTGCACTGCTGAGTCCTGCCACTGCGCTCTCCCGCGGTGGCTTCCCAGTGTCATTGCTCCCCTGAGACAGCTGTAAGCCTGGGAGGTGGCTGAGGAGGCCCCTTGGTCGCAGCCCCCCCATTAAGAGCATCTATTGGTTTTCTGTCTCTGGTGGGGTTTGGAGGAAAGACCTGAAATGGCAGAGAGGGATTATATTTCTGGTAGGGATATGTCCTTTTCCTTTCCAGTCCAGGCCCAGGAGAGTTCAGCCCGTTCTTAACCTTTGACAAGTCATTTTGCTGGTGCTCAGAGGGACTTTGATATCTTTATGGAACAACTTCCCGGAGATTGCTCAGCAAAGGGTGTGCTCGCTCTGTGCAGACTCTTCTGTGCAGTTGCTTGTGTGTATTGCGTGGGCTGGAGCTGTGGTTAGGAAGACAAAGGTAGTTTTTGCCTAAAAACAAAAAATAAACTTAAAACCCCACACACCTATATTTTATACATATGAGAAATGTTATGAAAAAGGCATGCCAGGAGAGATTTACACAGTTTCCAGAACGAAGCTTTTGAAAGTCAGAAGTGCCTGTGTGGCCTCCGTTGGGGCTCTTGTGACAAGTCACAGGCTGTTCCCTTCACTGGACCATGCCTGCTTTCTGGCACACAGGAGATGTGCTCTGGCAGTGAACGGGGGGCTTAGGGTAGACACACTGGTCTGCAGCTCTGCTGGCTCGGGCACAGCAGAGGAGGCAGGAGGGCCCGGCAGGTCCCTTGAACCAGCTTTCTTCACAAGTGACCACTCGCGCTGAGGACTTGTTCTGGAGCCTGACCTCGGAGCCGCAGCTGAAGTAAGGGGAGATCCTGCAGGAACACACTCAGTTCCTCCCGCTGCTGCTTGGAAAGGTTGGGCTGTTCCTTGGGCTGCCGAGGTCTGCTCCCCTGGCCCCTCCACTGTGAGGGGTGGGTAGGATGTGGCTCCTTGAATTTACAAGGCTGTTGTGAGAAGGTCAGTGGTAGCTCTATAATATGTAGGTGCTTATGGATGCTGTAGCAGCAGTTTAGCAGATAAATCCATAAGGAAATTAGATGTACTGTCCTCAAATAGAACTGAATAGTAGATATGTAGGCATGTATGTAAGTTTTTCAGTGAAAAATGGAGTTAAGTCAGTGGTTTCCCCTACACACACGCTTCCTTCGGTGCAGAGGCTTTTAAGTAAACACTTGGGTGAGTAAACATTTATCATCTGACACGCACCCAAAGCAGTACGTTGAAGTTTCCCATGCTTACCTCCCTAATCTCAGTCTTCTAGTGAGTTCTCTGCAAGTAAATGGAGTATGAAGGTGGTGTGAGATCTTTTCACGGATCAATAACCTACTGCAAGGCAGAAGAATAAGAGGTAGAAATAAATCATGTGTGTTCAGAAGGAGGATTGTCTGCTGATCCTGCAGGAATGTGAGCTGAGCTTTCAGCCTATACAAGGAGGGAAATGAGCTGGAAGCTCGGTGTTGGTACAAAATTATTCAGGGTGGTAAAAACTAAAGGCGCAGAGGGATCTTGCAAGGGTGAGTAACTGAGTGATCAAGCAGCAGAGAAATTTGTATCAACAAAAACTATGTATTGCATGTGGGAAAGATGTCCCTGAGTGCACAAGCAGCAGCAGGCTCCTGTGTAGCTGTTGCAAGGTGGGAAAGACATTTTGCAGCCCATGTATGAATTCCAGAAAGGAATACACAGTGCTGGGAGGTGGGCAGAAACCAGAGGATTGGAAGCTTGGAGAGAAGGGACAGAGAGCAAACCAGCACTCTCAGTCATCGTCATGCTGTGCCCCAGTTTGGCATATCCTGCCTGTTGTCCCTCCATAGGAGCTGGACTGAGAAGAGAGGGGGTCATTGTGCTGAAAGAAGCTACAGGTCACCTGAGGAAGGCAAGAGGAAGAGAATGTCTCGTTGTTTGTTGTAGCAGGAGAGTTGGAAACTGCCTGGTGGTGTTGTTGGGCAGCAGGATTAAGAGCACTCTGTCCTGAAGCACAGAATGAAATACTAAGAGTTGGCAAAGCAGGCTGTTGGGCAGGTTTGGAGCATAAATGGGTTTAGAGGGAAGTGGGACAAATTCAAAGTGTGTCAGTTGACGTTTGGTGGTCCAGGTGCAGAGCTGCCTCCAGGTATCTCCCACCTGCTGATAGCTGGGAGGTTTTCACAAGGAAATACTCATTTTTTTTCAGACACCCTATATCTGTTTCTCACCCTCCTGGTGGCAGAGGAAAGCTACTGACTCGTACGGCCTTTGGGCTGATGAAGCACAGCATTTCCCATGTAGGGAATGGTGATGGGGCAGTATTGCTGGGAGGCAGAAGGATGCCCTGGTGGTGTGAGAAAGAGGGACTAGCACACTGCGATACACTGGGGGTGCCTGGGCAGATCTAAGCCGGGAGAGCAGCACCAGGCAAAGCCCTGACGAGCTGTTCCGGAGGTACCTACGCTGAGCTAAAGAGTTCAGTGAGATGGGGCCCCAGCCCGAGAGCCTGCGCTGACTGGGCCAGGCTGAGGTCTGCAAGAGGCCGTGGTGGATTGGAAAAATACCGAGAAAACAGCGTCTGCTGTGCTAAAATGGCTGGGTCCTGAATCCACATTGCCTGTTGCATTTTTTAAGACATTTTTGGCAGGAGAGCATTCAAATCTGTTCCAGAAGGTACGTTCCTCCATGTGCCCTGCCTGGATTTTAAGTTATTACAAAAGGAGGGGTGCTTTAAGAAGCTCTTCACATGTGTTTCTAGGCCAGCACACAGGAAAATATTTTCCTTTGCAAACTATTTTTCACTGTGTGGGTTATTAGTAGTCTCCTGTTGCTGAGCTCCTGGGGCTACTGTGGCACCACAGGAAATAACGGATCAACTAGTATTTCACAGGCTCTTGATGTGCTCAAAGAAGTGGAACTGCCTTCAGTATGAGCCCTTTCCACCCGGTGCAGGCAAAGCAGAGGGCTGTGAGCTGGGGAGCGGAGCGAGTACCTGGCCCACTCGTTAGGAGAACACAGTGCATGATGAGCCGGTCTCCAGCTGAGCGTTTTACAAGCAGCCAAATGGTTGAGTCACTGGTTTGGAAAAGCAGAGGCTAAAGCTAAATTCTACTTCTTTCCCTCACCTTTCTGGCTGTAGCTCACCACGTGTCTCCCAGCCTCTCTGCGTCTCCTTCTCCCGTCTCTGCGTGTGTCCCAGGAGCTGGGAGCTCTGGTGTCAGGCAGCCGAGGGAGCCTGCGTGTGTGAGGTGTGAGCCCCTGCAGGAGCCGTTCATGCTGTGCCTGCTGTGGCAGAGTGCTGCTCACCTCATTCCTCAGGGCTTCCTCTGCTTTTTGGGTGATTCAGGTCCGTGGGCAGTAGTGGGTCCAGCTCCTTGCACACAGGGCAAGTTTAGTTTTCAGTTTATTTGCTTCCAGTTGGGTTGGCTCCACATGTTGCCCCGACAGTCCCCTTTGGGTAAGAGACTGCAGCTTGGCCATCGCTGGGAGCAGGACACCTCGATGCAGGATGGAGGTTTTTGGCTTTTTCCAGGATCGAAGAACCTTCTGGGAAAGTACAAAGCAAGTTTCAAGCAAACATGTCCAGCTACTGCCCATTCATCAGCTGTGCAGACTTCTCAAGGCAGCCAGTTCCTTTGCAAACCGTCTTAAACGCTCAGGGTGATTATCGGTTTCCTGATATAATTGCAGTGTGAAAAAACCACCTCATATTGTTGGTTTAGAATGTGCTGCCTCCTGCCTAATCATTGTGATGCAGAGACATAGTCCAGTCTCTTTCCCATTCCCTCCTCCATGAAGCGGATGACACTTGCAGCAGGGTATGTCTGTGCATTTTAACAGCAGGAGCTGTCACCTGGACTAGTGAAGCACCACAGCAGCTCAATGGTTTTGTTTCTTTAATCCTTAGACGTTTTCAGCATAAATCATACCTGAGATTAGCAGGAGTTTTGCATACAGGGAATATTTTGCTCTAAGTATTCCCAAGAGAGTGAAGTTCTTAAAACTGACTTTCCTTCCCATTGCCTGTGGCACAGGGGGATGCTGTTGTACCTCCTCTGGCGTTGCTCCACCGTTATGGAGAGGCTCGGCTGCCGTGACAGTCAGGCAGACTGGCTGAGGCAGGGGGTGCCTCTTTGGTCATGGGGAGCCAAGGACCGTGGTTTGTCTGATGGCTGGGAGGAGAAAGGGGAAAAGTGCATCTCTCACCTTTGTGAACTGGTGTTCTGCTTGGGAAGAGCCTGTCTTCCCTCTGCATTGAGAGGATTTTGGGAACTCCAGGCTCCTGAACAGCTTACTTAAGCCATAGGCTGTGTGAAAGGTGGATCTGTAACATGTGGTGTCTGACCAGAATGTAGATTTTAAAAGCCACAAGTATTTTGAACTCTGCTGCAAGCTTTGAGGCTGGCAGGGAGTCAAATAGGGCAGGTCTATTCACTGCTTTCAGCAAGCAGTTTGGGTTTGGCTCAAAAAAGAACAAAAGCCCAACAGTTTTAGAAAAACTCTCCCAGCAATCAGTGCTCTGTCGGTGCAAACATTTCTCTTGGTGTCACGGGGCGATTAGCTCTGTGAATCCTGGCTCTGCTCAGAGTTTGCTGAACCAAGTGCAGTTGGAGCAGCTGTTCTTGGGGCAGAGCTTTAGCTTTTGCGGTGAAGTTCCCAAGCTCTGGTTTTCCTCATATTGCAGAGCACACCCAAGGCTCACGGTACAAGGTTGGATTAGAGGAGGCTGCGCACAAGAGAGCAAGGAAGCCTTCTGCAGGGCTTTGGGAAGATGAGAGAGACCCTGCCACCTTCACGTGCCTCTTCTTGCATCCTGAGCAAGGACCATCTTGGTGATGGCGCTGCCTCTCTGGCCCCTCACACCCTTCTCTGCTGCTGCCTCCCTCACTTGCCCAGGACTGCAGTTCTTGAATCAAGAATCCCTTTAAAAAGTTCTGCAGTCTTTCCTGGCAGGAGGCTGGCTCTGCATGCTCTTTGGCTGAGATCTGGCAATAGGTAAACACCCAGCCCTGAGTCTGTGGGCCAGGTAACTCCAGCCACGCTGCCAGGAGCGAGAAGTTGTGCTTGCAAATGTTCTTAAGCTATGAATGGCGAATGGGCACCTTGTGTTGAGTCAGGACAGACTCAGGCTGCCTGTGCAAGCGGTAGAGATCTGCAGGAGTGGGGCTGGGAGATGCAGAGCTACAAGCCTTGATTCAGAAGAAAAGTCTCTTCGAGCCCAAGCACCAACTTGCAGTGATGCTGCCTGCCATGGGGCTGCAGGTTTCAGGGCGCTTGTCACTGCTCTGCCTGCACTAGAGGCTGTGCAGAAGCAGGGTGGCTGTTTGTGCTGGTGTGAACTGCTGCACTGGTGCCCTCTGCTGTGGTGGGTGCACAGCACTGCATGCTGACCACTCGTTTCTCCTTCCCCGCAGGTCTGCCCATCAGCACCTATGCCAAGTACTGCTACCGGAAGCTCCAGAAAGTAGCCGTCACCGGAGGCAAGAAGGTGAGCAGCTGCCCTGGCTGCAGGCTGCAGTGTGCACTGCACACTGCCAGTATGGCACTGCCTCCCAGGTCCATGGGGAGCAGTCAGTCCCCTGACTCTCAGAAGTCACCACTGATTTGGTGATGGCAAATGGAGATCGAGTGAACAGGGGAGTCTTGCTCAGGGCTCTTCTCTCCACGAGCACCACCCAGGCAGACAGCAGTGCCTGCTGTGCTGGTAGCTGCATGGCTGGGTGCTCCCTAGTCATAGGGATGTAGAGGATAAACCTGACGTTTACCTGTCTCTAGGGTGAGATTAGTTCTCTGTGCAGGGGATGCCCATCATTTGGTTTCTTCAGGTGAGGGAAGTCAGCCTTTGCCACTGACAGCTTGCGTGGCCTGGGTCTTGCAGCTGATTTACGGCAGAGTGTTTCATACCCAGTTCAAAAAAGTCAGGCAGTGGGGATGGCTGGTGCAGAGGGGAACTTGTGTGCTCTGTGCTAACGCAAAATACCCCTCCCTTTCCCCTGCATGGTTCTGTGCCAGGCTCCAAAGGCTGGCAGGCCGGCCGGCCTGTCCGTTCTACCTCTCCTAAGCCAGATCCAATCATCTTTTATGTCCACAAATCCCTCTGGGGCCTCCCTGCCATCTGGGCTCTGTGTACAGCGAGCAAATAGCTGAAATACCTTGGGAGAGGTGAAAGCTCCCGGCTTCCCCTTGCGGGCAGGACAGGAAGCATCCAGGCACGCGTGGCACACAACTGCGGCCCCAGCAGCTGCCACCCTCTGCAAGGATGGGGCAGGTTCCCCTGTCACGCCTCCTGCCTGGCTGTGGGGTCGCTGCCGAATGCCTGCCACGCTGGGCAGCCTGTCACCCTTGGGATGGCACTCTGCATATTTCTGAATCTCTGCCAGGACAGACTCAAAGGCCCTTTCAAACTGTCACCATTTTCCAGAAGCCGTGGGTCCCAGTGCCCACTTTTCAGAGAGCTTTAGCTCCCCTGATAGCAAAGCTTTCCCTGGAGTTGGACATAGCTAGAATTCCCTTCTCCAAAGGGCTGTTTTCAAGCCAGTGCACATGTGCCCTCTGCTGACCTTGCCACAGCCAGAGACAGGCTGGGGTCCATCATTCCTCCCGCTGCGCCAGCAGGGAGACCTATAGATGGAGCAACCCCCAATGTGCAAAACAGCACCAGAATCCCTGCAAAACCAGCCCAAACTCTCCAAAGCTGTCTCCTGCCAACAGAAAGCAGCTTCTCTGCTCCTTTTGGGCCTCATGAGTTGACCCCTCTCTGGTTTTAGAAGGTGGATGCTGCGGAGCAAGAACTGTGCTGCCAGGCCAGCCAGGTGTCCGTGTGTGTGGGCAGTCCTCTCCAACCTGGCCACTCACTGCCACCATCTCTGGGTCAGTGTTCCTCTCTGGGCTGGCTGTGCCACAGCTGCATGGAGCTCTTCTCTGTCCTCAGGGCCTCCGTAAACCAACGGTGGAAGAGATAACACATGCCAGGAATGCCATCGTGACGCCGTCCCTCTTTGGCAGCTCTCTGGAGGAAATCATGCTGCGGCAGCAGGAGATGTACCCAGGTAACAAGCTGCCCTGGGTGCAGACACAGCTATCGCAGCAGGTCCTGGCTCTGGGAGGAGAACAGACGGAGGGGATTTTCAGGTGAGCTTTTGGGGCATTGTGTTAATTGTGAGCCACCCACGTGTCAGTCCTCAGAGCCGGGAAGTCAAGATTGATCTCCACGTGCTTCCTCTTCCCTGAGAATAGCACTGTGCCATGGCTTGGACAAAGTGCAACCTTTCCCAGGTTCAGGAGTCACTTCTTAAAGCAGCTTTAGCCTATTTGCATGCATTGGCACAGAGGGGACAGCAAAGATGTGATTTGAACTACTTAGGACAGCATGTACCCGGGCAAGACATTGAACTTTCCTCGGCTTCAACAGCAATAGTTGGCCAATACAGGGAAGGGACGAGCTCCTGGGGCCCTGGCAGAGCAGTTCCTCAGATGCAGCACATCTTGATGCACAACACATGAGGAGTCAAGAGAGACAAAAAAATCTGTATGGTGAACCTAGAGGATTCTGGTTTGGCTTTTTTCTTGGTTTGGTTTTTTGTTTGTTTTATTTAGATTTGTGTTCTTTTTTCAGTGGCTAAACTTGATTTAAGGTAGCTAGCAAACCTTGACTTGACCTTGTTCGGGTTTCTAATACCTTGGTACATTTAGTCAGAGATGCTTCTTTGAGCTGAACGTGCTGCAGAGAGGCCAGAAAATAAGGACTGAGGAGAAACAAGTAGTTGATGTCTGAGCTAGTTGGAAGGAGATAAGTATTTCTTCTACCCCAACTTTAAAGCTGTGTCTGAAACAGGCAACCCATTTCTCTGAGGAACTGTTTCTGTAGCTGCCACTGCTTGGTGCTCCCTTCTCCTCGGGAACCCAGAAGCAGCTTCAGAACCATGGTTTGCCAGCCACACCAGGCCCTGATTGCTCTCTAAAGCACCTTTGCTGCGTCTCTGGTTGCAGGATACCTGGTGACATAGATGAAGTCAACGCGTTGAAGTTGCAGGTGGATCAGTGGAGAATCCCAAGCAGCCTCAGTGACCCCAACATCCCAGGTACGGGAACACGGCAGGCGTGGGCTGCAGTCTCAGCGCGGAGGGGAAGGTACGGGAGCAGCCCAGGAGGTGTGCTGCTGCCTGGCGACGTGTACACAGGTTGTCTTCACAACTGGGCTTTCATTCTGTGCCTTCCCAAATACTGCCCGTGCTACAAACACGCGGCAGACTGAGCGAAGCTCTGCCTCCAGCTGGCTGTGGCCCGGTGGGGCTGTGGAGGCTGGGCAGTGCGCAGGGCAGCTGGGGGTCACTCGGGAGCAGCATTCGAGCTCCAAGGTCTCGTTGTCCTCTCCTTTAGGCTGCCCCAGAGCCGTTTCCTGGAGGAGCAGGTAGATAAGAGCCAGTGTTTGCCTCTAACTGCCCAGTTTGTCTGCCTGAGAACTTCAGGGCCAAGACTGAAATAAGATCATAGAATCATAGAATCATTTAGGTTGGAAGCGACCCTTGGGATCATCAAGTCCAACCATCAGCCCTACTCTACAAGTTCTTCCCTACACCAGATCCCTCAACACCACATCTAATCTGCTCTTAAACACAGATGAAACAGCAGAAGTGCAGAATCCCTTCTCTGCCCTCTTTGTCCTGAGGCCTTGAGTCTTGCTGCCTGATTTGGCTCTGAAGGTGGTGGGGAGGTGACCAGGGCTGTTCTCATGCACCTTTGCTCTCTGCCCAGCCTCTCTTCTCAAGCTCTGGTATCGGGAGCTGGAGGAGCCTGTGATCCCCCAGCAGTTCTACAAAGAGTGTATCAGCAACTACGAGAACCCTGACGCTGCCGTGGCCGTAGTGCAGCTTCTGCCGGAGCTCAACAGACTGGTGCTGTGTTACCTCATACACTTCCTGCAGGTAGGCAGCCCCTGCAGTCCTGTGCCCCTGCTGTGGCCAGGAGCTTGGAGCACATGGGGCACGGTTAGTGGGATGGCTCTGGTGGGTTTTGGCAGGCTTTCAGGACCTCTCACCTGTATTTAAGGTGGGATTGATGGAGCAGACAAGGTCTGCTGGCCTTGTCCCTTACGGGAGGAGTAAACCGTGTTCCTGATCTTGTAGAACACGGGGGTGGTCCTGAAGGTTGAGATCTGTCAGATGTTCCCTGTCTGCCAATGTTCCCACACTGTCAGCTATGTCAGAGCATAGTGGTCTTCCCTATGAATGTGTGGCTGCTGAGGCTTTGTCCTTCAGGCAGGTCCCATCTCTGCTGTTCGCACACCTCTTCTTAGGCCACGTTTGGAGTCTGTTGCCCTTTTCCTCTGCTCCAGCTGAATGTCTTATTATCTGCAGATCTTTGCTCAGCCATCCAACGTGGGCAGAACGAAGATGGATGTGAATAACCTGGCCATGGTGATGGCTCCCAACTGCCTGCGCTGCCAGTCTGACGACCCTCGCATTATCTTTGAGAACACGCGCAAAGAAATGTCCTTTCTTCGCATGCTGATAGTGCATTTGGACACGAGTTTCATCAAAGGGCTGGTTTGAGCTGCTGGCCCTGGGGTCCAGAACATTGCTCTGGGGAGTCACTGGATGCCCAAAGTCTTCTCCCCTCCACTTACTTTTCCTCCATTGCCCTTGCTGTTGTCACACCCTGGGTTAGCCCCTGAGCATCTCCCAGCATATGACCTCAAGGAAAAGGATTAGACGCTCCTGGAAGGCTCAGGCCATTAAGCACCAGGAAGTTCCTAGACATGCCAGGTCAGATTCAGTGATTCCTGGCCTTATGTGTCAGAGGGGGGCAGCCCTCCTCCTTGGAGCCACAGGACTGGTTGCTCATTGAAATGGTTGTGACATCTGTGCAAAACTGCTACCTGGAGCATGAGGCTCTTCATTTCCCTTCGGAGGTGGAGTTGGCTTCAGGTAGGAAAACATCACTCCTGTATTGTGGCATGAGCTGGTCCTGGGGAAGGTGTTGCCTCATTGGGGATAATCCCACTGCTATGGAGCCAGCCTAGTTGGCCTCTGCAGACTGTTGGTTGGAGGCGTGGGGGTTGTTTTGACACCCCACGATGTTGTTGGTAGAGGGATGTGAAGGTGTGGGGCATTTGCTGAGGCAGAGGGGTTCCTTGGACAGCCCTGGTCAGTGGAAGCACATTGCAGCCCAGGGAGAGGAGGTGTTTGAGCCTCTGCTGCTGTTGGCTGGGTAGGCAGACATCCCACAGCTGGGAGCCCTGGCAGGCTGGATCTGCAGAGCAGCCACCTCACCACCTTCTTTAGGCAGCTTCAGAGCCACGCAGCAGTGTGTGGTCAGCATGTGAGACCAGCCCTGTGCTGAGCTAAACCAGCACCCACCCATGCCATGGGGCTGGGGACAGGAGGAAGGCCACCCACCTGACAACGAACAGATAAACAACCTCTTTGGCATCCTCCTGACAAGGGCCATATCTTCTGGAGGGATAACCCCAGCAGCCTTGCACCTCCTTTTTGCTTTGGGCAGCGTCAGCTGGCAGCAGCTTTCCTGAAGAGCATCTGAGACTGCTCAGAGCAGCCTCCGTCACTCCAGCATCCCCCCTTTCTGGTACCGGATCCTTCCCAGACCGCTCTGCCGGGAATGCATGCCCATTTTACCCACCCTCATAGCTGAGCCCAGGTTTAAAGAAAGCAGGGAAGTCCTCCAGCAATAGGGATACTTCTTTGCTCAGATGTGCCTGTCCAAGAGGAGCAACAGCATTTCAGTGTGCTCCTGAAATGCTGGTACCACCAGGAGTCAACTGTGGCATGTATGCTCTTAAATTCCACTAAATTCCAATGGGATTTTCAGTAGGGTCAGGAAGGAAACGGAAGAGAAAGGAAGGGAAGAGGCAGGTCTGAGAGGCTGAGGTGTACCACAGGAGCCTGGTAGGAGTGGCGTCAGGCGGGCAGCTCAGCATTCTCATGGATGCTGTTAAAGCCCCACAGCTTCCCACGTGCCCCCAGAAGTGAGGCACAGCAAGAACAGCCTCTTTGGGAGGCAGTGCATGGATTTCCCCGCAGCCTCTGGATGCTGTTGAGTGCTCCTCAGCAAGCAGCCTTTTCTACCTTGGTGGCATCCTGGTGTTGCTCTTCTCTTCCTTTGAAGCATTTTCCCTGCTGGAGGCAGGTCTGCTGCAAAAAGCCATGTGTTGGGATCTCTCATGCAATACTAAGCCTGCTAGTAGGATCCGAGGTTGCTTTTGTGTTTCTGCGTTTCCCTCCCTTCCCAGTGGGGACCTGGGCTCTTCCTCTCCTGGTCACGGTGGGGAGCTGAGCCCTGCCAGTGGTGAGGGTTAAAGCTGATGTCTGAATCTACAAAACGTTTGGGTGTGAGGTGCCACGTGCAGAGTGCCCCGAGCTCGCTGGCTGCTGGGATCTCATGGTGTGCCTGTCCCCCAGGGCACGTGTTTGCTGGGATGAGCTCTGCAGCCGGAGTTCAATTTGTGTCCAGCTGAACAAGGGCTGTGGTTCCTCTCCTTGTACCAGATGCTTCTGTGGTACAGTGGGCCAGGAAATCTTGCTCCCATGTCATGATTAGCTGTGTCAAACATGCCTCCAAAAATGTGCTAGGCTCTGTTTCACACTCCCATCCCATTCCATCCTAGTGCTTCAAAGCCATTCAGCTTGGTTTGGCCTTGTGAGGTGCAGAACAACTTGTGCTTCAGATAGGAGGCTGCTTTCCTAGAAACTTGGAAACAGGCAGAGGGTTACTGGCTCTGCCATATTGTACTGAAATCTGAATGGTGACCAGGCTCAGGGTGCCACATCCCGCCCCGCCATGGGCTGGAGCAGCCATGTAGTGCCTGCCCCGCTCTTTGGGCTGCAGAAGCTTGTGCCTGTGTTGGGCTTTGCCCACAGCCAGCCACCCCGTGGGTGATCCCTGTTAGTCCTTGCACTTAGCTGTAGCAGGCAATCACACCGTAGGCATTTGCTGCTATTGCAAATGAGTGCTTTTTGCCAGAGCTGTAAAATAGGCTAACAAATGACACTGGATATTATTTTCTGTGCCAACAGATTTGTAAATATGAATCAGTAAATCAGCCTCTCCTCTGTTATAATAATAAATACAATCTCCGTGAATGTCTGTTGTCCTTTTTGTGAAATTCTGAAGCACGATGGTGTCTGCCTGGAGCTGCAGACTCAGCCTGGATCTCGGTGTTCATGAATAACGCTGGCAGGGGGGTGGTAGGTGGCCTGTAGACTTCAGGAGAGGGGCAATAACAAGCAAGAGGAAAAGGAAGATCTATGGCATTGTAAACTCACTCAGCCCTTTCCTGGGTGGGCGTCTGCAGTGTTCCTTAGGGCTTTGCTGTGAAATGAGCTGATTTTGGTCAGATCAAAAAAGCCCACAAACCAAGTGCTTCAGCTCAGGCTCAGAGACCTGGTGAAGTGCTCCTGCAGTTGCCTTGACCTGGGTTGCTTAAAAAAATCAATGTCCAGAGCAGCAACTGGGCTTGTAACAAGCTGCCGGTTTGTTCTTTGCTTCCACCAGCAGCAGCACAGTGAGAGCCTGTGCCAGGGGCAGCCTGGGACACCCCTGCCTGCTCTTGGCTCCTGGGGCAGAGAAGGCACCAGCACCTTGTCTGAAACTTCCCACTGATACTGGGAGGGTAGTGTGTCCCTTTGTGGTGCTGGCTGCTCTTGCTGATGCTGTTCGATTTCTGGCCAGTTCAGGTCTTGTTTTCACAGAGCCCAGTGAAGCTTTTCTTTGTGTCTGTGAGTGTGTCCAAGGAATATGCAAACAAAACTGGTAAAAGCAATTTTCCTGGCTCCTGATTGCAGCTGATGGACACCGTGCGCTCGGGTCTGTTGTCCATGCTCCACCCCAGCTCCTGAAGAGGCTGGGCAGCTGCTGGGGGATCACAGGTGGGTTTTGGAGCTCTCTGTACGTTCAGCTTGAGATGGAGGAAGGTGGGGCTCGGCTTTGGCAACTGCCTGGTGTTTTATAGGACTTGCCAACCACGAGGCCACCAATCCTGCTCACCCACCACCCCTGCTGGAAGACAACCTTCCTGCAGTCTCGCTTCCCCTTGCAATTGTGAGTGATCTCCCCCTCCTGATCCACCAGAGATACTCCACTTCTTCCTTAAACCACAGGTACCCAGAGGTTATGCCACCTTGCCAAAAATCCAGAGCAGTGGGAGGGCAGTTTTCAGCTTTAATCTTTGTGTAGGTTTTTAGCCTAATCCTCACATCAAACTTTGCACTGAACCAGCCCTGTGGGAAGACAGAGACGAGAAGATCAGGCAAGCCTGCCTGGGGAGCCCTGCAGCTCGGCGGGAGCAGAGCCGGGAGGGTTCCTGTCCCGATGCTGCCCCAGCACAGGTTTGATGTGGACGCAGCAAAGTGCTGGTGGATTCGGCAGAACTGGCTGGAGATGACAATGAGCAGGGCTTGTGGTCTGGCACACCCATGGGCTGTCTGTGGGATGGCCATCAATGATAAGATGGAGAAAGGTGATTTGGCTGCCAAGCCTTGCTGCTTTGAGAGTGCCTGTAGCATTTGTCAACCACAATAAATGGTGGAGAGAACTGGGTGTGGGTGCAGGCAGATGGGAGCCATCTCAGGGATGAAAAGGGATCAGGGAAAAGCCCAGGCATTAGAGTGAGATGGAGCACATACGGACCCTGCTAGAGTGAGTGCTTCCAGCTGGTCGTGCAGAAAACCCTTTGGAAAACATGGAGTCACTCATCAGCTGGACTTTTCCTTTCAAAGCAGGGGGCACCAGCTGAACTCTGCCCAGCCTGCAAAGGTTTGAACCTGTCTCACAGGGATCCTCCTGCCCCACCTTCCGCCTGGAGCTTCCTCATCTCACCATCAGCGCCATCCCACTGGTACTGTAGAGAGCTTGTGTCGGAGCACTGTGCAACCTCAGCAGTCAGGGGTGGGAGCTGGCAGGATGCTGGGCCCAAATCCATGAAGCTGTTCAGAAGCTCAAGACCGAGGCTGCTCTTACAAGCTACTACTTCTCCCAAAGGAGAACTAGTGGCTTATGTCAGCTCATCTCCACTTGCAGCCCCATTTCCTCCATCCCATATCTGTCAGGCGCTTCATTCAGATCACAACCAACAATGGTGCTGCAATTCCAAATGGTACCAAAATACTGGGCAGGGGTGTCCCTGCAGTGTGTGCCACCCCCATGCTCTCAGGGGTGGAGAGCCATTCAGAAGAGCGCAGGACAGCCAGACCCTATAGCCCCAGGGACCACGAAAGGGCTTACAGAGCAGGATCTCTGTCGTCTGCAGGCAGATAGCCCCAAGGACGACAAGATGAAGGGGTCTGCAGCCTCCCTCCACTCCTGGTTGTCTCTCACACCACTTCATGGATGGGGCTGTGCCTGCCCTGACCGAGGGTGGAGGCTGAGGGTAGACATCCTTCCCTTGAGATGTGCGATCAGGTCCCAGCTGCTCTGGATGCTCTGGCCAATAAAGAAAGGGTGAGAAACCGTCCTGAGGTAGAAAATGTCCAGACGTAGAGTGCTGTTGTGGCACGCTGACTTGGTGAATTCCTCATCTCCCACCCTTATGTGCAGCTTGGGACCAGGCCTGGAGGTCAGCCAGACCTATGGGGACCTCCAGCAAGCCCCTGAGAAAAGCGGGTGTGAGCGGGGTGAGACACAGTGGGGAGAGCTGGAGACAGAGAACTCACCTCTAGAGCGCTGCATGCACTTGGGTGTGGCAGGCAGGGACTATGTCCAGATGAGTTCTGTGACCCCCATCCAAGCCCCACCAGGGTGGAGGAGCCGCTCAGTGGCCGCCTCTCCTGCAGCAGAGCCAGCAGCTGCTGCAGCCTGCAGTGACCCCGCGTGGGCTGCGCAGGGGCAGCCTGGGGCTCCCCAGCAAAGGTCCTTGTGCTGGAGAGACAAACCCCGCGGGCACAGAGCCACCCTTCCTGGCTGCCACACTGCCCCTTGGGTGGCCAGTTGGGGAGGAGGGGGGAGTCTCCTCAGGGGGTGACTCCAGCCCAGCACAGAGCCCGGCCTCGCTGGTGGGAGCTGGCTTGGCCTCCTTTTATAGTCGATGCAAGAGATGATTTCTGAGCACAGTTCCTCTGGTGCTGAGGAGACTGAAGGCTGGCCAGATGCCATGTGCCTGATTTTCTCTGCTGAGATAGGGGAGGCCAGCCAACAAGCCCGGCAGTCTGGCAGGCGGGCATGTGCCGGTGCTGTGACTGCCTGTGTTTAAGGTCAGCTCTGGGGTAGCAGAGCTGTAGAGCTGGCCTTGAAGGGATGGAGCTGGAGGACACCACACTGGGAGCCTCCTCCCTCTCTCTCAGGAATGTCACCTCGTCACAGACCCTCACCCTTGGGCCTCTGCCTGAGCCTGCTCTGTCACTCCTGTGCCGATCTGGACCCTCACCCCAGCCCAGGGACTGACTTCCCCCCTGGACCTCCAACCTGCCCCATTGCTGTGGGACTCGTGTGCCCATCTGGTCACTGTCACCGGACCTGCTGTGCTCCTGTCACTGCTGGCCTGCACCGTGGTGGGCCCCAGCTTGTGGTCCTGGCACAGCAGCCCCACAGTGAGCCAAGCAGGGTTCATGGCATCACTTGTGCTGAGCATAAATGTGTAGAGGTGAGACCGGTTGCTTTCCAGAGAAGGCAGGCAGCCCCTTGCCGGGCTGCAAAGCTTTATTTGTCCACATTTATTGGTTCCCAATTGATGCAGCTGAGCTGAGCAGAAACCCCCGCAGGTGGCCAGGATGTGACTGTGACAGGCACTGGTGTTCATCGCGGCTGCCAGCACGGGAGGAGGGACATTCCCAAGGGGCTGCCACTCTGCGGTGGGCCAAAAGGGGCAGGTGTGGCCAGTGTCCGAGGGGCTCTGGCGATGTGCACTGTGGACGCTGGCACTGGAGTCCTGGACAGTGCACAAGGAGAGAAACATCATAAATTGGCGTAGACACATCCTTGGATTGCCAAAAGCTGTGGGCTCTTGGTGGGAGCAACAGAACCGAGGATTATTTCCCACATCTCAAACGCAGTGGGATCTAAAAAGACCCGTTTCTGCAGAGGAGGAAGTGTTTTCTGACATGTGCCCTCATGCTAAAATTCCTTTTATTTTTTTTTTTAATTGATGAAAGCTCCTGAATGACATCTGGTGCTCTCAAAAAAACCAACACACAAACACTACGATGGTAAAAAAAATAAATAAAACCTAATTCCCTCAAAACATTGGAGGTATTTTTAGCTGATTTCTATTTTAATGCTTCCTTCATTTTTTTATCTTTCTTCTAGAAACCTGCAATGTTAAAACACCATGTGAGATTTCCAGGTTAAAAAATAAATCCAAACTGATAACTATATTTTCTGCCACATTTTTTTTCCCTATTGTGGTATTTTTAGCAAGCCACTCTGCTTCCACCAATTCCCAGCAGAGAGCTCGGCCTCTGCCAGAGAAGCATTAACACACAAGCTGCTGTACAGCGATGGGGACCACAGCGCTTCAGAGCACCCTTTGTGCTCTCCGGGTCCCTGGGGCCAGTGAGATTTGCTGCTGGTGGCGCTGGGGCCAGTGAGATTTGCTGCTGGTGGCACTGGGGGCAGTGAGATTTGCTGCTCCTGGAGCTGGGGGCAGTGAGATTTGCTGCTCTTGGCACTGGGGGCAGTGAGATTTGCTGCTCTTGGCACTGGGGGCAGTGAGATTTGCTGCTCATGGAGCTGGGGGCAGTGAGATTTGCTGCTCTTGGCACTGGGGGCAGTGAGATTTGCTGCTGGTGGCGCTGGGGCCAGTGAGATTTGCTGCTGGTGGCACTGGGGGCAGTGAGATTTGCTGCTCCTGGAGCTGGGGGCAGTGAGATTT
The DNA here is from genome assembly GCA_013400555.1 of Jacana jacana. Lineage (NCBI taxonomy): Eukaryota > Metazoa > Chordata > Aves > Charadriiformes > Jacanidae > Jacana > Jacana jacana. The sequence goes on from VZTM01022417.1 coordinate 254,190, forward strand.
GCTGCTCTTGGCACTGGGGGCAGTGAGATTTGCTGCTCTTGGCACTGGGGGCAGTGAGATTTGCTGCTCATGGAGCTGGGGGCAGTGAGATTTGCTGCTCTTGGCACTGGGGGCAGTGAGATTTGCTGCTGGTGGCGCTGGGGCCAGTGAGATTTGCTGCTGGTGGCACTGGGGGCAGTGAGATTTGCTGCTCCTGGAGCTGGGGGCAGTGAGATTTGCTGCTCTTGGCACTGGGGGCAGTGAGATTTGCTGCTCTTGGCACTGGGGGCAGTGAGATTTGCTGCTCATGGAGCTGGGGGCAGTGAGATTTGCTGCTCTTGGCACTGGGGGCAGTGAGATTTGCTGCTGGTGGCGCTGGGGGCAGTGAGATTTGCTGCTGGTGGCACTGGGGGCAGTGAGATTTGCTGCTGGTGGCACTGGGGGCAGTGAGATTTGCGCAGTGACAGCAGTTCCTGTGCAGCTGGGGAGGATGGAGGATGGAGTCAGGCAAGAGAAGACCTTGGGCTCAGGGCTGTGCTGTGCCTGGCAGCACCACAGCCCTTGCGCTGCTCCTGCTGCCACCTTGGCCGCAGCAGTTACTCCTTCCATCCCAAAAACCGGGCAGGCAACAATCGTTCACTTGTTCATGGCCTCTGAGCAGAAAACGATGGATCAGCCCAGGAAAATCACCCGATCCAGAAGAGTTTATCCCACAGTGACACAGGCTGCGGTATTTGACATTCAGAACTTCAGACTTCAAAGATTTGCCCTCTTCTGTGTCAGTCTGGTTTTGGCTTCAACCCAGCAAAAAGCCCACCACCCCCAAGCTGATGGCTCCTGTAAGAACCTGTGTGCAGAGGACATCCAGGTCTGCCACCCCAAAGGGCAGTGGCTGGTTGAGGGCCCTTACTGACCCCTCGGGTCGGCGCTGGCAGTGCCTCACCCTCAGGGCTGCCTGCGGGCCTGGGCTCCCAGGACAAGGGACACCGAGGAAGGGGTCCAAGCCCAGCAGAGACCCGCGAGCGGGAGGTGCGCCCACGGCCCAGCCACCATGGAGAGCCAGGAGTGTCACACCGCTTTTTATATGCCCGTATTTCGGCTTTGCAGGGAGCCCCGCCGCCCCGAAACTCCTGGACCTCTGCCCGAGGAGCGCTCGGCGGGGCGCTGGACGCTGCACCGGGTTTTCTCCCTGCAGGTGCCCGGCCCGGGCAAGGGCACGGCTGCTTTCCCCGCGAGGCACGCCGGGGCCCAGCGTGAGGAGCTGCAGCCTCGGGAAGGGCGCGGGTTCCTCCCTCTGAGGCTGAGGCGGCGGCGGCCCCCGCGGGAGGCTGCCGAGCCCTTCCCTCCCGGCCCGCCTTCCCTCAGCGCTCCCGGCCCGGGGAGGAGGGGTGTGAGGGGGACCCGGCCGCCCCCAGGAGAGGA